>JADRCD010217486.1:0-33634 GCA_019843815.1 Montemys delectorum
AGATGTTCCTTGCTGGCTTGCTTAGCCTGTTCTCTTATAGAACTCAAGACTTCCAAGCCCAGAGATGGCACCACCCACAAGGGGCCCTACCCCCTTGATCACTAATTGAGAAAATGCCCCACAGCTGGATCTCATGGAGGCACTTTCCCAACTGAAGCTCCCTTCTCTGTGATAACTGCAGCCTGTGTCAAGTTGACACACAAAACTAGCCGGTACATATATCATATTATAGTTACATCATTTTCTCCTTCTCTTTCCTCCCTTCAAATCCTTCTATGTATTCCTCCTTTTTCTCTTTCAAATTCATTGGCTCTATTTTCATTAACTGCTGTTTTACACACACACACACACACACACACACTTCTGGTATTGTCCTTGTTCAGATCAGTTCATGTTTAGACAGTAATGCTGGTGAGACTTTATGAGAGTTTATTACTAGGAGAAACAATATCACAGCAAACTCCCTGATCTTCTGGCCCTTATAATATTTTGAACTCCTCTTCTTTAGAGTTTCCTGAGCCTTAGGTACATGAGCTGTGTTGTAGATGTGTCCACTGGTACTGGGCTCTGCGTTTTGATTGATTGGTTTTCTATAATGGTCTCTATCTGTTACAAGAGAAGTTTCTTGATGAGGATGAGGACTATACTTAACTGTGGTAATATGAATAAATATCTGTAATGTAGATTATGCTGATTTGGTAAACTGTTGGTTATAGGTTCTCTAAGATCCAACAGTTCACTTGCCCTGGGTAGTTGGCTAGGCTTCTAGTACCAGGGATGATTTTCCTCTTGTTGAGTTGGCTTAAGTTCAATTAGAGAGCTGTTAGTTACCACCAAGCTATTTGTACTACTACTTAGGGTTATTGTGGCATGCTGGTGGTTGTTGTGGTTCATCTATAGTTGGGTAGGACTGTTGGTTGCTTCCTGCTTTGGAACTTTGTGTGAGAGTTGGGAAGGTTACTTCTTGGTGATATAATTTCAATTTTCTAGGAGATTTTGATAAATTATCTTCAGCCCGGCGTGCAGCACTGTGGCCCAGGCGGCCACCTTAGGCTGCCCTGCAGGGCTGGTGGGGCCCGAGCAGCGGGAGCATGGCTCTGAAACGGATCCAGAAGGAACTGACTGACTTACAGAGGGATCCTCCTGCTCAGCGTTCCGCAGGACCTGTGGGTGATGACTTGTTCCACTGGCATGCCACCATCATGGGCCCGAATGACAGTCCTTACCAAGGAGGTGTTTTTTTCCTGACCATCTACTTCCCTACAGATTATCCTTTCAAGCCCCCAAAGGTTGCTTTCACTACCAGAATCTATCACCCTAATATCAACAGCAATGGCAGAATTTGCCTGGACATATAATACAGAATGAAAATTGAAGAAGAAAATTTGCATAACACAGTTTTCATGTTTGATTTATTCAAGATACAGGGAATTCTGTCTCAGTGTTCATTCTTTACGGAAACTGACATATTTACAAAAGGGGCCCAGGAAGTAAGACACAGGCAAGTATCAACTATCTTCAAAGAACTAGGAATATACAGACCACTTTTTTCACCACAATGCAGTGAAATTAGAATCAATAGGATGTAGATTGAATTGAAAAGGGCAGGTACCTTGAGGTATGCAGAAATTAAAAACCACCTATCTTAAAGATGAAACCATAGCCCCCTTCCCTGACAAAATTTCCATAGCTGGGAAACATCCAACTCAATCCAATGTTTATGTCCTTGACTGAGAGGACCTGAAGGGAGGGAGAACTTGGGGGTTAGACAATGGTTACAGGCAACTCAGCAGACAGATTGATTGACCTTGAAGTAATTACGGCAAAAGCAATCAAATTCCTAACCTAAGAAGATTGCATTTCTCTTTATTGATTAGTCCAGTGTTTTAAATTCCCTTGTTGAGGTCACTTCTTCAGTGAAGGATACAAACATTTCTGTTGTGTTGAAGAGTGACAGGAAAACAGCTTTCAAAGCTGCCTCCTGCATATGACTTCCACATAACTACCATTTTATGTAATAGAGTTCCTAAGCTTGCAGGCAAGGGCTCTGGGTACCACAAGGAAAGAGATTTGATGCTATAGGCATTGGATACAATTTTATTTCGAGGTAGTTCATCACAGCCAAAGGTGCACTCACGTGTGTTGCTTAATTACCCTCCAAACACCACTGCGTTCTCTACTTCTGGCTGATGCTTAGCATAGTGGAGGGCAAAATGGGGAGATCTCACATTGTCCTTGTGCCTTAACAAGACTGCCAGGAATGAGAGTCGTGGCTGTACCAAATACACGTGTCATCTCGACCCTAAGCTTTCAGAATGTTGACCTAAAAGCTTCCTCATCTGAATTTTTGAGGCATATCTGTGTTTCCATGCTCTTTATGGAATAAATTTATATGGAAACAAATTATATGTAAGATCAAATCTTGCAAACATATTAAGGTAAATGTACCTCTCCAATCACTTCATGAAAACTCTCAATAGCAGACAAAGATCCTGCTCCTCTTAAAATGAATTTTTCAAAAATGAATTGCTTTGAATAGTGGGTGTGAATTGAAAATAATGGAGCTGGATATGTTGTTGCCACACCCCTGAAAACCTAGTCTCTCAGAAGTAGAAACAGGAGGATCTCTGGAGCTTGCAGTCAGCCTGGGTTACATGATGAGTTTGAGGCCATCCTGAGATACACAGTGGAACTCTTTTTGAATGTGAGCTAATGATTATAAAAACCAAACATGAGAGTGGGATTAACATAAAGGACAGTTATGGGAGCTGGAGAAATGGTTCAGTGGTTAAGAAAAAGCATTGCTCTTGCAAAGGACCCAAATTTAGTCCCTAGAATGCATTTAGGTGGCTCACAACTGCCTCTGACTCCAGTTTCAGGGTATCCTATGCCATTTTCTGGACTCATAGGCAAACTGCACTCATGCACATACCTACACACAGGTGCAAAAGCACATATATTATTAAGAAATGAAAATAAATCTAGCTGGGCGGTGGTGGCGCACGCCTTTAATCCCAGCACTTGGGAGGCAGAGATAGGTGGATTTCTGAGTTCGAGGCCAGCCTGGTCTACAGAGTGAGTTCCAGGACAGCCAAAAACCAAAAAAGAAAAAAAAATCAAAAAAAAAAAAAAAAAAAAAAGGAACAGCTATAGCTCATCTTACAAGCATGTGGAGATAAAAGAATACCATGTTTTGATCAAGAAGTATGAGGCTCTGCAACAAGGATGTGGGAAAACAGCTGTATTCTTTGAGGCAAGAAAGTTATCTGAACTTCTTTTCTGTCTCTGGCAAAATTGATATTATTTCTCCTTCTGGTACTCAATTTGCTCCCATCCAATATTATAATTCAAAGACCTTTCTCCAAAGTTCTTGAAGCACTTTAGAGACACTGCCTAATTAATCTCTTTCACATCCCTGATGTCTGCAATCTTGGGGCTCTGCCTCTGCCTGGGAGCACCAGGTAGCTCTGCTTGGTGCCTGTGGCCACTCTTCTGGATAGGCTTATGGAAAGTGACAACAGCTGTTGAAACAAGCTTGCCTTTCCAAAAGCTGTGAACAAAGCTTTCCCTCTGAGACAGGGCAGAACTGCCTGAGAGCCAAAAAAGCCTCTATCAGAGCTGGCAGGCACAAACTGCAGACACATTCTCCCACAGGAGGCCTCCTGCTTTGGTTATGGCCTGAGCCCAGCCTCAGATAAGGGAGGAGAGGAGCACACATTTCCTTTTCTTTGGTCTTTGATGCCACTTGTCCTGTGACACCCACTTGCTCTTCTTTGCCTCTTTTGTTGGGTGGGACACATCACTTCTGCACTGCCCCTATTGCCAATTATTCAGGGTTTTACCTTCTGCAGATCTTGGATCCAGATAGAGCCAAACATCCCTCAGCCCAGATGACATGTGCAAATAGCTTTTAGCAGCATCATCTACTGCTAGTGTCATCTTTCCATTAGAAAAACACGCATCTCACCAGATGTGAGCCTCACAGATGGTTATGTGTTTTCTCAGATACCCCTTATCCTCCTGCCTGCCACTATTTCCTCTCTGTGTGTGATCATCCACATTCTAGAAAGGAGGTGAGATCTAGGGATATCTTTCCACTGAAAAGTTCTCAAGTCGGTGCTTCTAAAATTCCATAAGAACATGCCTAATTTTATTGTTTCTTATACTTAATAGTCACATGCGTGTTGATATATCAGCATGGTTATTAAAATGACTTTATGGCTTGTTTTAGTCAGGGTTTCTATTTATGCACAAACATCATGACCATGAAGCAAGTTGGGGAGGAAAGGGTTTATTGAGCTTACTTCCACATGGCTGTTGATCACCAGAGGAAGTCAGGACTGGAACTCAAGCAGGTCAGGAAGCAGGAGCTGATGCAGAGGCTATGGAGGGATGTTTCTTACTGGCTTGCTTCCCCTGGCTTGCTCAGCCTGCTCTCTTATAGAACCCAAGACTTCCAGCCCAGGGATGGCACCACCCCTTTGATCACTAATTGAGAAAATGCCCCACAGCTGGATCTCATGGCGGCATTTCCCCAACTAAAGCTCACTTCTCTGTGATAACTTCAGCCTGTGTCAAGTTGACACACAAAATTAGCCAGTACATGGCTGAACTATGATGGTGAGCACTCTGCTCAGGTCAAGTCATGTGTGACACCTGGAGCTCAGAGGTTGAATATAGTTTTCAACCTTATAGAAGCCAAAGTCAAGACTTTCTCCTAAAAATAACAATTTTCTTTCTACTTTCTTTTGTCAATATCTATTCTCTTTGCACCACTATCTGTCACTCTGTTTTGTTTTTCTGGAATACATTGTTTTAAGACCCAAATATACAAACAGGATACTGTTTTGGCTGAACTTTTCTGGCACAGGGGTTGGGGGAAGTTCTTTTTAATGAAAAAGGATCATTGGAAAGGGTTGATGAAATAGTGTGTGACTGAGATTCTAATCATGTGGTATGGACAAGGTTAAGGTAACTCTTCAAGTAGAGTCAGAATGATGCTCAGATAAGACAGACCCATCTTTACCTAGACTCTGACCTATGGACATGGAGTTGAACAACTAAGAGTCTCTCATTTTGTCCTACTGTGCTGTGAAGCAACAGCAAGGTAAATGGCATGGTAACATGTGGAGAGGCTATCAGTACCATGTCTTTGGGAGCCCTTCTGTGATTCAGAGTGTCTAGACTTTGATCCTCAACAACATGAGAAGTCATTAAATTCTCCAGTGAAAGAAAAAAAAACACACCAAAACCCAGAAAGTTGATTTTGGCAAGTTCTGTCTGTGTCTTCTTTGAGTGTGCCAAACTGGCAAAGACTGAGAAAAACAAAATATGCTTCACGTGGATATTGGTACCAAATGTAGAGCTTTGAATAGTTATAGGACTAAAGATATTGTTATTAGTGATTCTGTCACTATTGAAAATATATTTTAAGGAAATTATCCCAAATGAAATGAATGTTCCAGAGCAAAATTATTTTTTAGGTGACTAATTTTTAAAGTAGTAAGCTACTAGGAATAATCTAAGCTGTCTACCTATGAGGTAACAGATAAGAAACTAATGTATACAGTAGTTTATGATGAAAGGTTTAAAATATAGTAGGTGTAAGGGAGCAGCTACACAAGGTATTTGTTGCTCATTGCCATGCTCATTTTGATGTAACAATTTTGACCTCTGTCTGTCCCTGACTGGTTCCAAGGTGAGCATGTGTGAGCTGGGTTTAAGCTCATCTGTCTTGGTCTTAGGGACGGGATGATCATGCAATCTAAACGCACCCAGACATGGTGACTCAAAAGAACAGTTCTGAAAATGCCACGGCACAGATAGGCCTACTTTTCTCATGAACGTAAACACGTTGTTGGTGATCTTTTATGTTCCTAACAGAAACCTAATTAAAGTAGAAAGATGCGGTCTTTAACTAGACTCTAGGAAGGCACCATTTTACTGTGGAGTCCATCAGAGTTTGAGAGCAGGGGATGAGAATTCAACTCTCTTTAAACTTCTTTGCCTTTTGAAGAAATGTCAGCTCAGCATTCAGTATGAAAGGAACAAATACAGAAAAGATTACTTTGGAGTGCTTTCTTTTTTCCCTTAAAATAGTTTTACAATATACACCAACATGAGGATCCTGGAATAAAATATTAAAACATCCCCAAACATTCAAAACTAACCCACCGTCATACTACAGAATACTTTTTATTAAATGAAATCGAAAAAAAGTTAATTTTCTTTGAAACTTGCTGAGTGACCAAACCTGCAGGGATGTAGCATCTAGAACCAACTGTGAAAAGGCCTGAGAATATGAACTTGGAATTTTGGTGACTGTCAGAAAAGCCTCATGGAGTTATTTATAAAGGCAAAAGGTGGTTCTAAACCAGAATTGCTTTACTTTAGTTGAGGAAAAGAACTGATATACCAGACATGATAAGAAGTGAGCTATTTCAGGACTTTCGTGGATCCTACTTGAGGTTTAATTAAGACATGAAGCCATCTATATAATTTAATGCTGCTGGCCTTTTGCTGGGGCAGTCTCTCACCTAGCTATTAATGTAACCCCAGCTTCTCTGACAGTCCATCTAGTTCTAACCGTCTCCCTTCTACTTCCCTATTGGTCATGTCTCCTGTGTCTCTGCCTGTGTCTCTGCCTGCCCCGAAGTCCCATTCCTGTTCTTCAGGCTCCAGTTCTGGTGTCAGTTCTTTACTATACAAAAAATACCACACTCCAGTCTGAACCAATTAGCACCAAGACAATGCCATCTCCATGTCTTATGGTTGTCCTTGGGAATGAGGGCTATGTGACATTCACCACCTCAAGCTTGATTTTTAATATGATAATTCCAAAGAATCATCTTTCGAAAAGGTGAGGAAGGACAAGCATTTACATATAGAAAACTAGTGATGGGCCATAAAAATGATAATGCCAAAATCTTGCCAGCACCTAGCTCTCTAGCAGCACAGAAATAAACAGTTGAAAATACAGGGACACACCTTCATACAATATGAGGAATGTCATCCAGTCAGTGAGTAGTGAATATTATAGGGACTGAAGAGATGACTCAGTGGTTAAGAACACTCCCTGCTCTTGCAGATGGCTGGAGGTTCAAGTCTCAGCATCCACCTCAGGTGGCTCACGGCTATGTGCAACTCTAGTTCCAAGGAATCCTACATTTTCTTCTGGTCTTTGTGAGTATTCCCACTCATGTGTACATAACCTCCTCTCCACAAGTATACACATAATTTAAAAGATTTCAAAAAGAAATGAGCACTGTACAGCAATTTTTCTTCTTGGGTGTTGGTTTCAATCTGTATTCATGTTGGGAATACTTGAAGACACGTTCAGCCATTTGGGGATATTAGGGTTGAAGGTTACTGGTGCCAGTCAAAGTCACTGCTGTTCTCTGCAAAGCACAATAAAAGCTCAGAGATCAAACGCTGTATGAGAAAATGGAGTATTGATCGAGGAGTAGATACGATGTTGTGTGATATTGTTATTAGACTCAATTCAGGGCTGTTAATTTGAGGTTGCACCCATTTTTCGAAGATTACACCTGTTAGCAAGACATTATTGAAGTCTAGGGGAGCTTATATCGTTGGCATTCCCTTTTTTCTCTGCTGTGGAAGACTACTATGCCCAATCAATATGCTTTTATGGAATATGGCTTCATAAAGGAACCTAGCTTACATACGATCATTTCCAGGGGGCATGTGACACTTGGCCAAGCCAACTCTGCTCTCCGTACCTCCTCTTCTTGTATCCTCTATTTAATCACCACCCCAGTTCCTACTTCCAACTAATTGTTATGGGACTTATGAGATGCCCAAGGAAGACATTCCTCTGTGTTTTTGGCACTCTTCTCTAACCCTAACAGCACTTATGGCAGGGTCACATCCAGTAGGGGTAGAATAGGCAAGACCTTGAGGGAAGGGTTGGAAGTACCTGCAACTCAAAAGAGCAGATTGGAATAAATCCTCCATAAAAATCTTAGCCCCAAAAGCTATCTAGTCAAATGCTTTCATTTTACAGACTAGAGAAAAGCCATGATTGAATGGCTATGCCATTCTCAGGCTGTTCAGATCCACTTAGTAGCAAAACTGGGAAAAGGATCCAGGGATCCAGACGCTGAATGTTGTTCCTCTTACTGTGTATTTTATCCTCACAGTTGCCCTGGCTATAGACTCAAAGAGTCTTTGAGTCAGCAATCTCTTTATGAACATTTGCATTTATAAGGTTTTAAATCTATCCTGGATGACTTTCCATTGGTCCTTAAATGATGTTGCCATAATATGGAAAGCTTTACCCATGGTTTTATAGCCTTATCTGATGATTCTGTATTATAGAGTCATTTTTAATTATATATGTTTTACTGGTGCCAATTTGAGAGTCCCCAAAACATAAGTCTTGCATCAAATAGCAAAGCTATTCATGCTGGCCAAGTAGCTACCCAAATCTGAGTCTCTGTTCTTAGCACTTTCTCTACTGGTCCCTGTAGTTTCTACAGTACTGTCAATAATTTATATTTCTATAAGATGAAGGTACTTAACATTTCTATGTCTTGCTGTTTCCTTCCCCTGGGCCATTTGCCATGGGCAGGTGTTCTCACTTCATGCCCAACTTTAAATCAAGGAGACACGTCCAATACTACTTCTAGATTCTCTGGCCATGGTAAACCATGCATAGATCATTTTCCTTATTGTCTGTGTTATTTTTCATTATGCTGACAAGGACAGATACAACATATCATGTAGGACTCAATCTCACTGAATTATATTTGGCAGCATTCATTCCAACGTGCACAGGTGAGCATCTGTACCCTCCCTGCTGTCACAAGCACACCTCAAGAGCCAGTCCCTCCTGAACTATTCATTGTAACTGGTAACTGGCTCTTTTTCTTAATTGCCATGGCTCTGGATGACAATGGCATTTGCTTTTGAGGATACTTCCATAGTGTCTGTGGTTTATCTTTCCTAATCAAAATGGGAACAATTTGTACCTCCTTACAATTCCAGAGCTACCATAAATTGGGTAATAGGTTTGTCAGTGCCTACAGAGATAATTGTGCTGGAGGAGATTAAAGTGAATGCTGTAGGCCATCAATGTAGTCCTCTCAATCTCCCACTCTTCCTACTTTCAGGACAACTTAGAAAATGTCTGGAGGAAGCAGCTTCTATCCCTCATGCTAAATTAGCTCTGAGGCAAAGACTGCCATCCCAACTCTCTTCTGACAGTGGGAACATTTACAGTGCAACCTAACAAAGTGAAATGTAGGTCCCCAGTTGCCCCAATGCAGAAACACTAATACTGCAATTCTGGTTACAGTGGCACTTCCAATTACTGAAATGTGAAGTCATTCTCTTCAGAAAATGACTTCACTTTGAGGAAATGAATGCTGGTGAAGGGTTATAACACACACTCCAGGGGCTTCAAATCTGCTTTCTGGTGTTATTGTTGACCTGAGCAGGCAAATTAGATGCTTCCTGCCTGATTCCTTCTCTAGAAGCAACAGTGCTTACCAACAAGCTGTGTCCTAAGGTGAACATGAAGGCTACAGAGTTTCACCACATGAAACTCTAGTTGTGAAATCATTGAACAGAGATGGAGAATTTTTTCAGCAGTGGCAGTAGTCGGTATAATATAATTTTAAAAGAGCAGAACCATCACCTGTATATGGACAGGGCTCATGGTTTTTAAAACCTGGCTGCCTAGGCTTTAAATTCTCAAGAGTAGAGGTAATGGCTGTCATGGGCCATTAGGTGCTTTGTTCCTTAGTGGGTGGATTCGTTTGTTTCATTTTTGAGTGGACAATTATCTGTCTAGTACTTACTGTGTTCCAAGAGCTTGGCTAGGTATTGATTTCAAAGTAATGATGGTTGATGGGGAAATTTCTCCATAGGACAGTAAAGTAATGGCTGAGTTTTGTTGCTTGAGGTGACTTCTACCAAATCACAGCCAACTCTAATTAGTGAACACCAGGCCACTGCTCCAACAGGAAGTACAGGGTTTGGTTCACACGAACCTCTAGTCACCAGCTCATCAATATACAACCTTGTCATGTGTGCATTTACTTGAGTGTGTGTGTGTGTGTGTGTGTGTGTGTGTGTGTGTGCCTGCATGCACCTGAGAGTATGTTGAGCAGGTGAACACTTGTAAGCAATGACAGACATGTAGAAGTCAGAAGATAACTTGTGGAAGTTAGTTATTTTCTTTCAATACGTAGTCTCTGGGGATGAAATGCAGGCCCTTCAGCTTGTGGCAAGCACTCTTACCTGCTAAGCCATCTCATTAGCCCTTAAAGACACTATTTAATAGATGTCTTTGCTTTATTAACATTGAACTCAGGACCAATCTACGCCTATGGCAAGTTTTCCTGATATATTGTATTTTGCTTACAACCACTCAGCTTGCATGTGGTCACTTTCAGGAATTTGCAACAATTGGCAAAGTCAACTTTGCTATCAATACCTTATCTCTTTAGGCACATTGGCAATTAGATTCAGAGGGCATTTCAACTAGGAAACTCACTAGACAAAACACAAAGTATGTGATACATTCCTACAGAGACACATGCATTAAGTTGTTCAATCTCATCTGTGAACACTGGTTCAGAGTGACTTGAAGTTTGGCTGCAGATGACCTAGAAAATGCTGCAATATTGACCTTGAGTTGATAAATTCTAGCAAGCAGCTATATTTGTAAATCTAGAATCTTTAAAAGATGAGAATCAGCTTTAGCTACTTGACTCTTAATGCTGTAAACTCCTTAATCATAAAGGTAGGACCTTCCAGCCCTTACCTAGACTACAGGTTCATCCACTCAAGACATTGCCTGTACTTAAGAAGAAATGGAGAGGTTCTTGGTCAGAAGTTCCCTGACACTGATATTGAAAAAGTCATAGATGGAGTTGAGGAATTAGTTGATAAAGACTCAACATCAAGTAGTACAAGGGGAGTGAAGAAATTAGACAGTGAGGGGTTTGCCTTTAATTAAGGACATAATAGTTTTCTACTTCTGTGATAAAATCCCTTACCAGCAAACAACTCAGAGGAGAAAAGTGTTTATTTTAGCTTACAGTTCTGGAAGGGATACTGTCCATCATAGTGGGCAAGGAATGGCAGCTGGAGAATGAGGCCAGCCTGGAGGCCAGCCTGGCAGTCGGGAACAGAGAAGTCACATTTTATATGTTCAGAGAATACACACACACACACACACACACACACACACACACACACAGAGACAGAGAGAGAGAGAGAGAGAGAGAGAGAGAGAGAGAGAGAGAGAGAGAAATGAATCAGGATATAAGACCTCAAGGTCAGCCCTCAATGCCATGTGCCTTCCAGCAAGGTCCCAGGTCCCACAACCTCTCAGAAACACCAACTGGAGACCCAAATATTCAGACACATGAGCCTATGGGGGCCATTTCTCATTCAAATCACAGCGAGGGGTAGCTTATCAAAGTGGAGCTTCATCAGCTCAAATTCTTAACATTTTGAAGTTACAATATAATTTAAAAATTCAAAGAGTTAAAAAATGGTTGTAATATAAGTATGTCTTTGCTTTTGAAGCTATGATACTGCAAGAATTGAAAATAGGACAGAAAGTCTGATCTGAAACGTTGCTGAAATAAGCAATAGGAAGACTGAACATGCATCAAGCACCAAGTGTGCTTTCAGATGTTGCACAAGGTAGTACAGGAAAGTGAAATTGCTTTTCTGAGTTGCTCACCACATCAGGGCCAGAGTGCAATGTGCTGGGAAGTTATTATGGTCCAGTTGTACACTCCACAGATTCTTATCTGGAAATCATAACTAAATTCAAGTTCCCAAGAAGGCGAGCTGGTTTGCAAAAGGAATTGTTGATGATCTAACAAGTTTAGAGAGGTCGTTGGGGGCAGGATCCTTTTCCATGTACTTGGGGATTCAGTGATAGACATATGTTCAGACAAGAGTCTTGTAAAGACAGGGGCAAAAGCAGTCATACATCTATGCTAAGGAGAACAAGAGAGTTAGCTATCACCAGAAGCCAGAGGAAAGGCCCGGAATGACTTCTTCCCATTGCTATTAGAAGGAACCTATCCTGCTGATACCCTGACCCCAGACTTCCATCCCTGAGAGCTTTGAAACAGTGCATCTGTGTGGCTTGAGTTTCCTTGTTAGTGGTGCTTTCGTAAGGCATCCCCAGCAAGTTGACACCGAGAGCAAGATCAAGCCTTGGACAGGTGCGTAGACCTCTGTGCACACATGTGGGTCTTATAAGCAGTTTTAGTGGGCTTCAAGAGGCTCATGCTTCCAGTGGTAGAGACAGGCCCTAACTTAGGTGTCACCACTGACAAGTGTCCACCTTGCTGGCCCCAAGACTGTTATATTCTGTGTGCTAGGAGGAGGGTGAAGCAGTGCCTCTAGAGCCAGTTGGCTGCATTGTCCTTCCATCATGAACTTCGTAGTGATTTGTCTTCAGAGGAATACATTTTTATCCTAGATTTGGATTTGCTCTGCAGCCCATTTGCATGAGTTCAAATATTCACTCTGTTACTTACCATCTATGTTGTGCTGAGAAGTTACAACATCTTTCCATGCCTGTTTTCAGAATGAAGATAAAAATAGTATGTTTATGTTTCCCAATACCATTTTGACACATTGCCATAATCGAATGACTTAGCAAAACAGAAATTTATTTTTTCGCTGTTGTAGAAAAATTTAAAATCAGGGTTTGGCAGGGTCATAGTCTCTGAAAAGATTCTGGTGAAGAATTCTCCATGGTCTCTCAGTTTTTGGAGGCTGCTGGCATCCCTAGACTAGTGTCCCTACCCTAAATCTCTGCTTTCTTTTCTTGTGTATATGTGTGTTAAACTTCTTTCAGCCCCTCTCTTTAAAAGTCTATGGTTGGACTAAGAATAATCCATTAGTCTTATCTAAGACACCAGCCAAAATCCTTACTGTAACCATATCTACACAGGGACTGCTTCCTCTTAGAAGTTATGTGTAGGTTGTATGGATTAGGAGTGATGTCCTAGGTGTATTTTTGGATGGCTGTTATTTGCCTTCCATCATTTCATATAACCATTATGAGAATGCAATTAGTTTGTATAAAACATTGAGAAGATGGCATACAATAAGCGAAGAGGTCTCTATGGGAAAGCATCTGGCAACGGTCTTAGAGGAGAGCAGCACAGCAACCCCAGGAGTTTGCATCAGGGCTCTGTGGCAGGGCTGCTCATACTTAAATCAGAAACATTTCTGTAACAAATATTTGCCTGTGACTAATAATCCTGACTGACACCAGCAACATGGGCATTATCAGTGTAGTACAGCTGTACAAACCTCCTACCACTAAGGTGGAAATTTCCCTTTTAGTATATCTGGCAAATGTCTTTAAGAATAAGAGGCTGATGCTTACTCCTGAGAAATGACTAAGTCATTTTTAGATGGATTTTCCTTCTGGGACCCACAAATACTCATTTTAAGTGGGAAACAGAATGCTCTCTGTGAAACTCAAATTAAGGTATATATTCATTGGTCAGCAGCACACTACCTTTTTCCATGCTGCGTGGCATGCCAGTACTATATTTAGCATTAATTACTTGAAAACGCTATAAAACATTCTATAAACCATTTCTTACATTCTTCTCTCTGATAATATAGTCAATGCTGCTAAGACAATATTTCAATAAACAGTAAGAAAGAAAACGATGCTATGCAAGGCAAAATGTTAAAACTATTGGAGAGAAGATACAACATTGTGGAATTCTGAAAAGACAGGAGGCATATGTCCCTGGGGTCCTGATTTATCTTTAAATATTAATCTCTGAGGTCAATATCTTATTTATCTGTCACATGGCTTAGGGACACTGACCTTGCCAGAACTGTGGTGCATACTATTATATCTGGATATATTTGTGTGGTATAAAAGCATTTGTCCTTATTATTGGTTATGTGGCCAGTTTTGATTAGGATAAATCCTCATTTTCTCTAGCCATTTTAAAATACCCTAGGCATCTTACAGATTTAGGGAGGGGGAGCTGTTAGTAATTCCCTGAGACACCTTTCACATCTTAGGAGATTTCTACCTTGTAGAATCTTGTGAACTTAAGTTCTCAGGAAAAAAAAAATAAAAGAAGGATGCCTAATATTATCTGCTGTTATTGTATAGGGTTGGAATGTAATAGGCCCCAGCCAAAGCATCCTAGACTTCCTTTCTTTTCCACACTGGCCATTTCTCTCCCATACTTCTTTGTCAACATTTTAGGACATACTGACAAACCCCTCTCTTTTACCAATTCAAAGGCTAAGAATGTCATCAGATAGCATCTGAGGTTAATAACAGAGATTTCCTCTCTTGCCATAGCCTGCTTATCTGATGTTTCTATCATATATTTGAAAAGTGCCATGGTTTTGCCATCTTGCTTTGTAACTGTAGAAGCTTCATGAAACAATTTCCAAACTGTAATATAGCATTTAGAGCTACATCAACCCATGTTCCAGGGATGCAACCATTTATGTTTGGCTCCAGAAGTAGCTATCTTTTATTCCCTTTGAGGTGAGAGCTGTGTCTTTGCACTGACATTTTAACAGATTGAGACTGGATTTCCACCTGGCACTCTTAGGTTGTTCAAGTTATAGTCTACTTAAGCTTACCCCTCCCCCCTTTGCTTTTTCTACATGTATTGTGAAATGTATTATTCTTCTCATGTGTAGATGCATTTGTTTTGACAGATACATACATGCACATATATGTGAGGTCTAAGACTGATGTTGGGAGTACTTGACCACATTCCTCCCTCCTTCCTCACTGAGGTAGGGTCTTTTAATTGAACCTAGAGTTCACCAATTCAGACAGTGTAATTAGCCAGCTTGACCCAGGGTCCTACTTCCTGAAAACTGGTATTATGTGTGGGGTGCCATACCCATCTGGCAATTATGTGGGTTCTAGGGATTTGAACTCTGGTCCTTATACCATGTGACAAAGACTTTTGCCCACTAACCCATCTCCCCATCCCCACTCATGAAGTCTGATGTGGTAAAACAAACTCTTCAGTGAATTAAATAGCATCATGACTTCTTTCTTCAAATGTTTTGTTTGTAATTCTAGAACAAAGATAATTTCTTCTGTTACATTCTTTGGGGAGGAAATGCTAGCCTTAAATTTTTTTATGTGTATTCATTTCCTTAAAAGGAAATTTTCAGTTGGTTGATAGGTTTATTTTCAAATAACAGTAAATTAAACACAACAAATTAAGCATTTTTAAGTTTATAATTTAGTGGTGTTACCTTCATCCTCAATGTTGTCCAACCATCACTACTGTACATTTCTATCATGTGTTCATCTTCCAAAACCGAACCTACATGCTTGATGAATTAATAACTCCACACCCCTAACCTACATGCTTGATGATGTAATAACTCCACACCTAATCCTCCCTTTAGCTCTGGTGACTCCACACAGTGTTCCATCTCTATTCATTTTCCCATTCTAGATAGCTCTTATAATGATTATTTGCGCTTTGGTGTCTCTTTCATTTCACTTACTATAATGTTTCCTTCCATGTTATAGCATGCTTTATTCCTTGCACCACCTTTTGGCTATTTATTTCTGTTACATTCCATTTCATACTATGACTTCTGGCTGGCAGAGGTTGTGTATAGTATGTCTTCATGCTCCCAATATCTAGTATGGGGAAGGGGAAGAAAAGACAATCTCTATTGGAGACTTCATGACTCAGAAAGAGTTACAACATGTGTGTGACTTAGGGCTTCATGAACTTCACCCTAGGCCTGACATCTACCCCTGGAAGATGAGACCATCATTTCAGCTAGGACCCCTGACATCCCTGACATGCTTCTCTCACTCCTGCTTCTTGAGGAACGATTGCATCACAGATGGGATTGACTTTGGGACAGCGGAGAGGAGACAGTACTGGACAGCACTCAGGCAGAGAGCCTGAGCCTCACTGCTTATTGTGATGAAATGCACAGCATATTTCAAAGGTAAATTTAATTGCATCCTTATCTGGTATTTTGCAATACCTTCCTTTAGCCAGGATAATCAAAAGTGGCTTTCAAACCAGATTCAATATGGAATAGAATTAAATAAAAGTTGATCCTGTCAACTTGGTCAAGACAGCCTAGTAAATGATGTGCCTCCGCCTTTAAAAATAACCTAGGAAGTGTCTACAAATAGGGAAACAGCTAAGCTGTGGTGCCATCTGACAGCAGGAGATTTCTCTTTGTCCTGTGATTGATTGACTTTGTGTCTTTTTCTGTATGGGGCTCTTAGGTACATTTATTTCAAATCTAACCCAAGTTAGATATAGCTTCATTAATTTCCAGAGAGAAAAGATCCAGTGCAGAGAATTGGAATGTATGTAGATGTTCAAACATTAGACAGTAGGTGAAGGCTGAAGGTGCAGAGGCCACAGCTCCCTGTGAGAGAGCTCTGAGACTTTCAGATAGCCATGGGTGGGGAAGATGGAGACATGACTTTTCCATGGGTAGTCAGAACCAGGTTTGACTTTTCAATACGAATGTTTTATTTTATTTTATTTTTTACTTCTTAGATTATTATTTTTCTTTTTTATTAGATATTTTCTTTATTTACATTTCACATTTCCTGGTTACTCCTCTGTAAGTTTTATTTTAATGTATTATTTACTTTATTGTATCTTTTTGCCCTGCCAGTAATAGAACCCTGGCAATAAGTCAGGTTCTCTACCATCAAGCTACAACCCAGTCTTCAGTCTCCACTTTTATAGCTGAGTGACTCTCAGCAAATTGTGTTCTGATATTTACTTTCTTCTTATGAGGCTACACAGAGGATTAATATATATTCACATATAACTAATGTATTAGTGTCCTACAGTAGATTTAGAAAATATGCTAATAATCATATTTTTTTATTTTTTGATGTGACCCTTTTGCACAAAAAACAAAACAAGAAAACAACAACAAAATCTTATAAAGGCAAAGGACATGTCTGGCCTTCAATTAGGAGGGCTATGGAACTTGCTGAGTAGCATAGCTTGAGAAGGTTCAGGGTAATAGGGTTGCCATGATTAGCTAATAAAAATATAGGACACCAAGTTAACCACCAATTTATATTAAACATCAGCTACTTTTTAGTATAAGCATATTCTGGTCAATATTTGCAATCTGAACTTACAGTATTTGAATTTAATTAGACTTCATAATCTTATCTTGCAGTGAAATACATGCACATAGGGCACCATCTCTAAAAGATCTGATTTAGGTTTATTTCTGTGGTTTTGCTTATTTTGAGAGAGGGTCATAGAGACAAACAGACTTGAGTCCCAGCCTCAGTTTTGTCCCTGATGTGACAGTTTGCATGCTTGAGAGTAGCTTGAGTAATCGCCTATAGCTTTCTGTCTGTAAGTGTATATGTGTTTTAATAATACAGTCAAAAAATGCTTACAAAGTATTTTGTTACAGGGTCTGGAATTCAGTATCCTATGAAATGGTGGCTGTCATAATTTCAATACCTTCCTCTGCCTAGACTCTGCTTCTCTGTTTACCCCTGCATCCTTGCGTTCACCAGTTCTGGCACAATTATCTCACAGAGCTGTCTGCTCTTTACTTGAATGTTTTCCTGCTTTATCATAAGCACCTTGGAGCCAGCAATCATGGCCTTTTATGCTTGTGTTTCCTGATATTGTGTGTTATCTGCCTAAAGATGTGACTATAATTAAAGAAAACCAAAATGATAAAAAGGGCACTTAGAGAGATGGCTCCGAGGCTAAGAGCACTTAACCTCTCTTGCAAAGCCCTCAGTGCCATTCTCCCCTGTTGGGCTGATCACAGGGACCCACAATTCCAGCTCTGGGGCATCTGATACCCTCTTTGGCCCTCAGGAAGCACCTGTACCCACGTGCACAGATTCTCCCACAATTAAATATTTAGAAGTTTAAGTGAAAGAGAAGGAAAAATAGCTAATATTTATTGTGTGTTCTATATGCTGCTGGCTAGTGCATTCACCAAAACTGTTTCATTTTCTCCTAGTGGACTATTGCAGATATCTGCAGTAACACTTCCATTTAAAACGTGAAAAACCATCCCTCAGTCTTCCACGATTTTAGTTTATTTTTTTGTCTGGATTTTTAGTTGATTTTTGTAGGACAGGCTGTTTTTTCTTTTGGATGGATCATGCTTTGGGTGCTGAATTTTTAGGGAGAAATATAAGGATAAGGAAGGGTGAGGGCTGAAGTTGGAGGAGCAAATATCAATGGTCCGTGGGGCCCATATCAGAGTTTCTTTATTATCCTGTTACTTCAAAACTGTCTGTTGAGTGAGTGAATAGATGAATAATTTACCAGATAGCAAGAAAACACAACAAACACGTGAACAAACATACAGAAATAATGGACTCAGAATCCTTAAGCCTAAGGAAATAGCTCATGTTTGAATGGGGCCTCATTTGAAAATAAAGCACCAGTATGATAAGCCACCTGTGTTTATTGTTTCAGTTCTGGTTGGTCTTTCAAGTGCAGCCAACAGGTAGTGACTGCTAAGTCCTTAGTTTTTGAGGGCTTTGCTTTCCAGGAAGGCATATATAATCCTAGGTGTGGGTAGGAAGGACTGTGCTTTCTCCAATTTCTGTAATTTCTCAAAAAGTCTCTTGTAGGATCAACATTTTAACATTATAGGTATGCCTACCTGGAAATTTGTTTTCTTGTTTCTATTTCTATTCTAGCCAAGATTAGACACTCACTGTGTAAACATCCCTGCAAATACAGGACACCTGAAGGTGTAGCTGGTGGCTTCCAGACATGGTACTGGAGAGGTAGCTGAGAGTTCTACATCAGGATGTAGGCAGCAGGAAGAGAGAGAGAGACTGCCTAGGCTCCAGCACTTTAAACCACAAAGCCCAGTTCCAGCAACAGACTTCCTCCAAAAAGGCCACACCCACTCTAAGAGGACCATACCTCCTAATAGTGCCACTCCCCATGAGCCTCCCTATGAGCCTATAGGAGCCATTTTCATTCAAACCACCACAGATACAAACAAGTTTATAGTAGCTAAGCTAGATCTCCTTGAGTTTTCCTCTGATTAATGTCTGATACACTAGGGAAATTTCACTTCATTTTCTTTCTTTCTTTTTTTTTTAAAATTATTTTATTTATTTATATCCCAAATGTTGCCCCCTACCAGGTCCCCCTTGAAGAATTCCCCCCCCATCCCCTCTGAAAGGGTGCCATTCCCCTACCCGCCAGGGATCCCCAGTTCCTTGGGGCATCAAGTCTCTATAGGATTAAGTGCATTTTCTTCCACTGAGGCCAGACAAGGTCATCCTCTGATACATACGTGCCAGAGGCCTTGGACCACCTCCTGTATGCGCTTTGGTTGGTGGCTTAGTCTCTGAGAGTTCCTAGGGCTCCAGGTTAGTTGACACTGTTGTTCTTTGTATGGGGTTGCCATCCTCTTCAGTTCCTTCAGTCCTTCCCCTAACTCTTCTATAGGGGTCCCTGACCTCAGTCCAATGATTGGCTGTGAGTATCTACATCTGTCTCAGTCAGTTGCTGGTAGAGCCTCTCAGAGGACAGTCATACTATGCTCCTGTCTACAAGCATAGCATAACATCAGTAATGGTGTCAGGGTTTGTTGCCCTCCCATGGGATGGATCCCAAGTTGGGTCAGTCACAGATTGGCCATTCCTTTAGTCTCTGGCCCATTTTTGTCTCTGCATTTCTTTTAGAAAGGAACAATTTTAGGTCAAAAATTTTGAAGGTGGGTTGGTGTCCCTATCCCTCCACTGGGGGCCCTGTCTGATTTCTAGAGGTGGCCTCTTCATGTTGCACACCTCCATTGTTGGGCATTTTGGCTAAGGTTATCCACATTGAGTTCTTGGAGCCTCTCCCATCATGGGTCTCTGGGGCTTTTTAGAGGTTCCTCTTACTTTCCATCCCAGCAGCTGCATATTTCCATTCATTCTTCTGGCCCTCTGGGCTTCTTTCCTGTCTCCCCATACTTCATTTTCAAACCAGGAGGAATGGGCTCTTTTAAGTTGTTGGACTTGTGTAAAAGTCAGAAGACAGTTTGTGAAAGCTGGTTCTCTCTTTTCACCATCTAAGTCTCAGGGATTAAACTCAGGCCTTCCTGCTTGGCAGTAAGCACCTTTACTCACTGAGTCATCTCTCTGATGTCTGCTTCCATGTTTCTAAAATAACATTAAAAATGAAAAACTGCACAAATACCTTCAAAACCAAAACACACATAAATAACAAAGCATTGATACACAGAATATTATTCTTTGCTAAATGTAACTTCTCCATTTGGGTAAAGGCCTTCTATTTTTCAGATAAAAGATTTAAGATCACAGCTGACACTGAAGGTTGAGGCAGGATTCTTGAACACTCCCAGGCACCTATCTCTTGGAACACTGTAAATGGAAACATGAAGGCAGGAAATGATCTCAGGAAACTTTCAATGTTCCGTCCAAACATCTATCATTGACATTTCTCCTGTTAGACACACATTTTAAAACCCACACTAAAACACTGTTAATAATGCCTGCTATAATGAAAATGGAAAAATGCAAGTTGAACCACAGCTCTCAGTTTTAAAATGAGAAGATTTTAAAGTCAAGAAAGTATAGTCAGGAAGCCTGAGTCAGACTGTAAGCAGAGTTAAATACTCAGAAACACAGCAACAATCCTGTCAGTAACAAGTCAATAAACAACTAATTTTAAGTTCAAAGAATTAGTTACTTAATGCTTTCAAAAATATTTCTCTTGGATGCATTCTATCAAACTATCTATTTAAGTTTCTGTCACAACCCTCAGAAGAAACTTGTGCTATGAGTTTACTTTTTACATTGTCAATTATCCACAGGGACAGCAACTTGCTTATCTCAGAAAGTGTGGGTGGGTAAATGGACCCTGTCAAAATCCTTTTACCAACACAAACATGTTGAATGAATAGTGATCTATAATATGTAGGTGGTTTTAGTGTAGAAGGGAAATGGATATTCAAATGTATTGACTAGAGTAGTTTTGTTTATGCAGCAAAGCTGAAGAGTAAAAATTATAACACTGATAAAAGTTTTCATTTATTGGTTACCTAGTAGGGTAGTTCAATGGCAGATAACAGGCTGCCAGGACACAGGCATTATTATACCCACTTTAAGATATAGAGTTAAAGTTCAGAAAGATTGAATAATAATAGTTATTATTGTACAGATGGGGATTGAACCCAGAGCTTCTTGAATGCTAGGAGAGCAGTCCACAGCTAAGGTTCATCTCCAATACTAAGTGATTCTTTTGAGGTCTTTGGTTAATCTTCACTGTCAATTTGACTGCATCTGGAGTGTACCTGTGGGTGTGTCTATGGGGGAATCAAGGAAGGAAGACAAATTTCATGTTTGGACTTGGATCCTTGACTTACGAATGAAGAGGAGAAAACTCACCTCTCTCTGCTTCCTGATTGCTGGTGCAGCATGCCCATTTACTCCTGTTGCCATGCTTTGTTCTTCAATCATGAGTCACGCACACACACTCACTTTCTTTCCTTACAATCATGAGAAAAACCAAGGATTACAAAATTGCACAACTTCTTAGTGGTAAAAAGTGAGTTTCAAGTTTAGACGTGTTTGATTTCATGGAGTTTCACTATGAGAAACTGTTTGACAAATAATATAAATGATATTGGGGTTATCTGTTAGTCTGTGCTTTCCAGTTATCATGCATAATTATGAGCTGATTGCTGCTAGGAGACCATATCTAACAGGACTAGTAGGAATCTTATGAAATTCCTTTATTCAGATGCATGGTCTGGAGGACATCTGCTGCCATCCATTCAGTTTTATTTCTCATAAAAATGAGGTCTTGGTATTGTGCAGTCCTTGTTGATAGCTCCTCCCTGTTTCTTACCACCAGACTCCCCTGTGATATGTGCCAAGGCCTTTAATCTCAGGAAGGTCAGGTGATGTATGCCATGGTCTCCCATCTCAGGAAGGTCATGTGCTTTTATTTCACACATTTTTTTTTTGTCACTGTTGAAATTTGTATTGTTGCATGATTAATTAATAGTTTCTATTTTAGAAAATAATGTACAGAAGAGAGACTGAGCTTTGTACCTGCAATTTCATCATCAGAGGACAGACAGAGCACCAAAAGCAAGCAAGTAAACAGGCAGCTGATCAAGCAAGCAAGCGAACAGAGTAACTCTTAATTCTTTACATATAAGCTTTGAAATACACTCTAAATTTAATCCTTGAGTTTCCCTCAAAGCACTGCTCATCTCCCATATCTCCTTGATATATTTCTTAAAATCAGTATTTGCTCATTCCCTTGTACCTTCCTCTCCTCACTTGCTCCTGCTTTCCACTATCACTGGTTAGTGCCAGATATCATCCTAAGCAGAGAAGCTATGGCTCAAGTTAGGTTGTCAACTTGACTGGTTTAAGAAACACCAAGGACATTAATGTGGCGTCCATTGTGTCAACAAGGGTGTTTCTAGAAAGAAAGAGAAAGAAGTGTGCTGTCTGTGTATCTGACACCATCTCATTGATAGAGGTCCATGTCTGAGTACAAATGGGAAATAAAAGGAACTGAATGGAATGCTAGCACTCTTTATTCTGCCCTTAGACCCATCCAGATGGCAAGAGTCTCAGCTCCATGTTCTCAGTGTCATCTGTTTCTCTATGACCTCCCTGCTAACTTGGCATGTATCCTTTTAAGTCATGAGCCTTTCTTCATTTAAATTGTTCATGTCAGGTATTTTGTCATAAGAATGAAAACAGGTAAGTGATAAAGGCTACAAATGTAAATGAAAGTGGATCTTGATATCCAGGAGCTTTTGGCTTCTTCTCTATAGACATAGCATTTCCATTAGGACCACAGGACAACATGATATGTGTGAAGAATGGAAGTAAAAATAAGGGATAGCTCTCACTGCAGGGACACTGTGTAGAGCACCACTCCCAAAGTCAGTGACTTCAAAAAATAACCCTTTATTCCCAATCATTGCATTACACTGTGTTGAATAGTCAGTCTGTCAGGGGTAATAAAATACTGTAGACTAGGTTGCTTTAAGCAGAACAACAAACTGTGTATTGTCCCAGTTGTGTGAGTTAGAAGTCCCAGATGAACTATTGTGTTCTTGGAGGTTGTCTCTCTATGACTTACAGTTGGCTGTCTTAGTTCTGTCTTCACAGGGTCTATCTCTCATGTACAGACACTTCCACATTCTAATCTATTCTTAGGGAACCAGCAGTATCACATTAAAGTCCATCTATATGAGCTCATTTGATCTTAATTACCTCTTTTGATGCTATAACTCCAACCACTGTCACATGGACTAATCATGAGTGAAACTTAAAGGTTTTTGGGACTGACTAGTTGGATGGTGTTTGGCTGGGGCAAACACATGAAGAAGTGTTTTCCTGAAGTGGACACAAGTGAGAGACTAAGGCAGACTCATGAAGGAATGATTTGCTAAAGTAGACACAGGTAAAAAGGTGTTCTGCTAAAGCAAGCACATGAAAGGACACAGGATGAAGGATTCTTCACTAAAGTGTAGTTGAGCTGCATTTGTTGGGACTCCATAGAGAGAAATGCACCAAAAAGCTTCTGGTGGTATGCTGCAGTTGCTTGCCACTTCCTTGGACTTGGACTGATTGGCAGGGTGATGTCAGCTGAGACAGATGCAAGTGCTGAGGCAAGACCTGTGGAGGACATGTGATATTTGGAGAGCAATAAATAGAGCTTGACAGATAGTGATGGAGGCTGAGCTAGGCTTGCTTATAGAGCAAGCTGTGCAACACTTATTGCTCTTGCTTCTTCACTGATCTTCGCTTCCTTGAGAGAGGCACAGCCAAGAACTTGTCCTGGTGTTCCTCCTGGGTCCTCCTGCTGACTCAGGCCGAAGCTGAGGTCTGACTGTCTCTGCTAGGAAGTGCCACTGTTGCTGATTCATGTTTGCTATCTCGACTCTCCCAAATTGGACTGCTTATATATCTATGATGTGTTTGTGAGTAGATCAAGCTGCCACTGCTAACCTGTGAACTGAACTGCCAATTTCCAGACAATACAGATGAGAGTTGTGCCAAAGGACCATTTCTAAACAGCTCAACTTCTCCTGTGGAGAAGCTCCACTACCTCTGGTGGGTGGTGGGCTACAAGGGAGGTTAAAGTGTTTAAGAACCATCATTAAAAATAAGGTTTGAAAAAATTAAAGTTACATATGAGGACTTTAGAGACTAGGGGTTAGCACTTAAGCTTATGAAATTTTTGAGGAGAGTATAATTTAACCCACATCAGAGGGGGCTTTAGTTAAGCTTGGCTCAGGTCTCACACATCACAATCTGCTGGGCTGCTGGAGTGTATTGTTTTCATAGCAGAGGTTAGAAGTTTCTAGAAAGGTGGGTAGAATCAGAACATTTCTTAAAACCTTTCCCCAGAACTTTTGTATTTATGCCCAAATTCCAGTGATCAAAGCCAACTTTAATAGGACAAGGAGAAAACTTTGGTTTTAGTAGGAGGATACTCAGGGTCACAGACAAGTTGTGTAGACACAGAAAGGGGTGACATACTAGAATCAAGTGTTCTCACCACCAAGTGGAACACATTGATTTAGGATGGAATTTCTCACACTTGAAATGAGCTGTATGTTTATTTTGCTTCTGCAAATTTAGCATTGGATAATTTCAGTAGAATTCTAAAATGTATGGCCAGCATGTGCTGTGATCTGAATTTGTTTGTGTGCCCCTGAAATTCATATATTGAAAATTGTCACCAATGAACAGTACTGCAGACTGCTTTAAGTCATGAGGGAAGGCCACTCATGAGTGGATTATGAAAAAACCCCAAAGGAAGTTTAATTGCTTTTATAACCACGAGGAAGCAGCAAGAAGGTACCACCTATAATAGTATATCATATCAGATAGTGATTATGTGGGTACCCCAATCTTGAATTTCCTGTTCTCCAGAATTATGGGCAATGAATCAATATTATTGAAAACTTACCTAGTCTAAGACATTTTGTTTTTGTAGTCCAAATGGACTAAGTCCGCTTGCTTGTACAATAGTATGAAAAATTATTTCCCATAATAACTATATCAACAGTCACAGTGGTTAAATGAAAAGAATCCCAATTTAGCATCCAGTTGAACCTAGAATCAGCAGAAGGGGCTTAATACAATGCAGCTTCCTGCCTACAGAACCTCTCAGAAGGTTCTGTCTGGAGTGTGAGATGAGGAAGCCCCACCAGCTACCACCCTATTGTTGGGGAAAACATTTCAAAGCATATGTCTCCCAATAAGAGGTCAGTATATTTAGAAAAAATATGATTTGGTAATAACATAGTAAAAGCCATTTAAATGATTGTAAGGAACTGAAGCGGAAGGGGCACTGTGCAGAAAGGAAGCGCTGTCAGCACATTTGCTGTGAGAGGAAATTGGAATGGTGCCCCTCTGGTTACTTGGTAGGCAGCCCTTGGCTCAATCCACACCTGTCTCATCCAGGTGACTTGGCTCCACCAGAGATAAGGAGGAAAGGATCCCTATATGGGAGATGAGTATCCGTGGGATTTGCTCTCAGATGAGAAAGAGAAGAAAAACAGAGCAGACCACCTTAGGGAAAGGAAAGAAATTTATGGGAACAAAATAATTATAGCAACAGAAGTAGAGGGAAGAAAAGTGGAAAAATGAGCAAAAGCCAGATGAAAATATCCCAGTTGGATTTTCTGCTTCCTGCAGGCTATAGCTATATTCTCCAAGGTCTACAAATTTTATGAGACTTTGCCAGTTTTATATTTTCCCTTCTCTTTATGTGATGACTAGCTAAAGAAAAATTAGTCAAAGGGTATAACAGGGTAATTCAGATGACCACCTTTTAACTGAATACTCTTAGGTAATTGTATGCTGTGTATTCACTTGGATGTGCTGTGATATTTGGGAGACTAGAAGCCAAAATATATTCTTTTTTTTTTTTTTTTTTTTTGTTTTGTTTTTCGAGACAGGGTTTCTCTGTGTAGCCCTGGCTGTCCTGGAACTCACTCTGTAGACCAGGCTGGCCTCGAACTCAGAAATCTGCCTGCCTCTGCCTCCCAAGTGCTGGGATTAAAGGTGTATGCCACCACTGCCCAGCCAAACTATATTCTTTAGCACCAGGCAAAAAATAATTCAAGATAGTTCAAATATGATAAGCTTGGAGGTTAAGTGACATATAACATGTAACTAGGTACTTAACATGAAAGAGCAGAATGTCCAGGTATTGACAAAGGCTATTATTAAATCACTGTGTACATAAGCCATTGCTTTGGTTTTGGATATATAATTAGGTTGTGTGGTCAATAAAGTAAATCAGAACTAAATTTTAGGTTAAAGTTGAAAGAAAAAATGTTAGGGTTCGGGAACCACTGAAGGAAAACCCCAGACTCAAAGAGTGTGCAAGAACAAACAGCATATATTTTGTAGAAATAGCCAGCAAGCTGGGGTCACCATTGCATCAAAATGGTGACAACACCAGACAAAGGCAGCTTGCAGGCCTTCTTATATCGAACTGAGGAAACTCTCTAGAAGGATTAGGTAATCTCTAATATGATTGGTAGGGACCAGAGCCCTAACATTAGTACAATTTTGATTGGCTACTATGTTAGGGTTAGATTATCTAAAACCTCATTGGTGGGTGTTGGGACGCCCCCAGATGGACTACATTCCTGTGTTGTGAATGACTATAACTACCAGATGGGCTTCCCAGTACAGATAACCTATCCTGAGATAAGATATTTCCCATTCATGTGACTCTCTTCAGGCTGTTCCTTGGGTGGTGGATTTTATTATCTTATTCCTGGACTTTTGGAATCTGCTCCTGGTGTGCATAACCTATGGACTAGTTTCTGAGTGGAGACAAAATGGGTTGAATAGGCCCCTTCATAAGTAGAGATCCTGAGAGCTTCCTGAGTGATTGTCTTGCTTAAAACCAATAGTAGGAAGCAAAACCATAAAGAAGTGCATACCCTTTCTTCAATCAAACTCAATGAGAATGATTTGTTCTCTTCAAAAGCAAACAAATCAATGATTTAAAAAATTCATATTCTGGGTTGGAACTACTACTCAGTTGGTAGACTACTTCCCTAACACACTTGTGGTTCTGGGTTCAATCCTCAACACTTCATAGAAAGCCAAATGTGATGGTATATGATTGAAATCCCAGAACTTGGGTAGTAAGATCAGGAGAATCAAGAGTTCAAGGTCATCTTTGGTTATCTAGAAGGTTTGAAGCTAACCTGGATTATCAGAAACTCTATCTCAGCTGGGCAGAGTGGTATAAACCTTTAATACTAGGACCCAGGAGGCAGAGGCAGGAAGATCTTTGTTGTAGAAATTTCTTTAATCTGGCCCGAGTTTCTACCCCACCTTTGATTACTGAGTTCCCAGATAAAAAACACACAGCCTTTATATTTTTAATATTAAGCAGCACAACAGCTGGGCAGCTGCCTATGCTCCAAGCTGTTAGAATCTACTTTCCTAATGACAACCCTGAATTATCACTTACTATTTACTATGTTGCATCTAGGCTGTGTTCAACTCCAATTGGGCAGCCCCCAGGGCCATGGTTTCTTGACACTTAACCCATGATGGCTTCTTTTTCCGCCTCTTCTGCCCATTCTTCTTTCTCTCCATCCCCAAGCCTGGGAAGCCTAAACTTCACCTATGTGTCTTCTGCCTAGCGATTGGCTGTTGGCATCTTTATCCACCAATCAGAATTAACTTGGGGGCAGGATCACAGAGGCTGCGTGTAGACTCCATCTCTTGGGGACCATACTTAGCATTATAATAGACAGTAAAAGACTTAACCTTAGTAGATCTCTGTAAATTTGATGCCTGACAGGTCTATAGAGTGAGTTCCAGGGCAACCAAGGCTACATAGTGAGACTGTTTAAAAATAAGCAAACAAATGAACAAACAGAAACCCTGTCTCAAAGAATAAAAGTGAAAGACAATATTGCATTCTGATTGTACCTTTGTTTTTAGTTTCCTTTTCAGAGTTGTTGTAAGGTTGTAGAGTTGCCTTGGAGCTATGCACATATTAGGTTTTTATTTAGTTAAATGGATTTTTTTGCTTTAAAGATATTATAATAAAAATGAGGATTTATTTTGTTTGTGGAAATAGAATATGGCCAGAGCCATGGGCTCTGCATCCTTGAATTACAGAGTGAGGGTATTTTCTCAAACTACATCTATGTGAAATATGCACATTCTTTCCTCATCACCATCCCATGAACAATATAGCATAACATCCATTTACACAGCATTTACATTGGATATTAGACATACATGATCAGGAAATGATTTTAAGTGTATAAAGGCTTGTGTGTAGATTATAAGCAAATACTATATGTGGCTTTTATATAAGAGACTTGAGCATCATTTGGTTTTTGTATTGGCAGGTGGTCCAGAAATTGATCTCCCATGGATACCAAGAGATGGCTATAAATTCTTCATAGGGTGGATGAAATAAGGAGGTGCTTGGAGGGAGGTAGTAAAGATTTTCTGTAGAGACAGCTTCCAGCGGCTGTTCTAACAACATAAAGGGAGCATTGTCAGACAGCTCAGCTTTGCTCCTTTACAGGAATGGAAGCCAGAAAAACAAGATCTTACTGTAATAAACCAGATATATATATATATAATAATCTTTATGGCTGATTCCTTCTTGATGCCTTCTAAAGGAATCTGCTGCCTTTTTGTTGCTCTTCCTCTCTAAGCTTCTGGAGGCCCCTGCACTCTGGGGCATGTGTCCCCTTACTCCTAATCCTCTAACCTCCATGTGTGTTTGTTACTTGTTACTGTTGACCTCTTAAAAGTACCAATAGGCCTACATTTAGGGTCCATTATAAAAATACAAAATAACCTTCCCATTTCAAGATCCTTAAACATTCTTGCAATGTCTTTTTTGTCGATCAAGGAAATATCAAAATGATTCAGGGGTTAGGATGTAGATACCTTGGGAAACAATACTCAGTTTAATTCTGAGAGACAAAGTTGTGTTATGGCCCAGGTTAGAAGAAGGAACATATAGTAGAGCTAGGGCAGGAACAATTAGTAATTATACACAAGAACATGTGTTCAGTTGGAGAGATGAAATGATCGCTTGATGTACTCTTGTTCGAAAGAAATAATGAACACAAGAGAAACTCAAGACATGAACTTTTTGAAAAAGGAAAAAAATGAGGACATTGTTATTCTCTTAAATGTAGAAAGGGATGTGAATGTTGATAATCAGCCATTCTTGTAGCCACAGTGGGATGTTAGTAACCAGCTATTGTCCACATAATCACAGCCACATTGATTTAAATATCCAAGAAAGCCTCTCTGGGTTCCTGATTGAAGTCATTAACTACTGGGAAAGTGTGGTATGCAGAAAGCTTGCATTGCCCCCCAAAGACATTTTACAGCTCCAGTTTAATGGTGTTATAAGATCATGACAGTGGGTCCTCAAGAATAGGATTAGCGACTGAAAAGGCCAGAATTATCTTGTTCTACCAAGGGAGATGACAACCTTCCATTGGCCAAAGAAGCCAGTCCCTGTCAGGCAATGAATCTCCTGACTCTTTGACTTCCCAGGCTCCCAAATGTAAATATATATATTTACATATTACATATTGTAATTTTATATACATATAAAAAATTGTTTACAAGATATGGGTATATGCTCTTTTGTTATAAAAGCCCAAACAAGTGGAGAGAAAAGATTTTGGCAAACATTTCAGAATCTTCTGAAAAGATTAGAACATTACCATTGAATGTAGTGGTATGTCCTTAGGAGAGGCATGCTTGCTGCACATAATAGAAGTTCATTTTTTTAATACAATGAGTCATAATTGACCCATTTTGTGGGCTTGTTCTTCAATTTTATCTCATTCCACTGACTTTCAAAACATTTCTGGCCAGAAAAGAGTAGTCATGTGTTCTAGGGAACTGAGTGACAGAGTGCTGCTGAGGTGGGCAACAGAGGGAAGAGCTTAACAACCAGGACTTTATTTGGTTTGGGTTGTGCATACCTCCCTCTTCTAATAATGAATGTGGCTACCTAGTGCCTAGGCCCACACATACTGTGTCTATACATCCCTCTCAGAAAAATGAACCCAGTAAGCTTCAGGGGATTCTCATATACCCTTCTCTGAACAACAAAATAGGTTTCTTCTCTGATAGCAATCAGACCTGGACAGTTTCTATTTAAGTATATTCCCAATGTATCTGGGTATGAGGAATGGAAAAGCCAATCTATCCTGAAATGGTTTGAGGTGTGTGGGAAGAAAAGCAAACTTATGTCCACAGGTAAAGTTTTAGGGAGAATCCTTTCTTTACCATCTTATGCCTATGTATAAGTAACAGGAATATGATTGAAATCAGATGCATTATGGGATGGGTCATACACAGTAGAGAAATAATTATATGACCTAATCAATCAATCATAATAGAGAATGGCCTATCCATATTCCTTAGCAACCAAATTTCTTCTTCTCTTTCCCATAAAAGGACATTTCTAACAATAATGGAGTCCCTTGATTGCTTTCTCTCTCCTATGGCTAATAGTCCTTTGGACTGTGCTTTCTTCCTAGCTATACTATTTACTTTGCTTTTGAATTATGTCTGCTCACTACTTTGTAAATGTGAGTGAGTCCTTATTTTCAATTCTTTGAATAAGAGTCCAAGAACCTAGAAATTTTCAGCCCAGACTCTACCCATTAGTAGCGTTACTAACTAGCTGCTGAAGTTTAGGAGGTTCTGCTCTCATTTACAATCATACAATAAGGTGGGGTTTGCTAACCTCCCCCTTCATCATGTGTGGCCACCTTTCTGAGTGAGAGTCTATTACTTGTTGCATACATCTATGCACATGCATGTGCTTTTCATAAAAATTGAATTTCCACTTGGCAATGTAGCAGGGCCTTCTGCCTTGTGTTTCTTGTTCTGTTCTTGCCATCCCAAGGAAGCCTGTATTCTCATCTTGCATTGGACCATGAAAACTTCATAACTTCTCTTATCTACACAGTCTCAAGCAGCATCCCTGTCACTTACCTCAGTTCGGTCAAGCCCATCCAAATTTAAAAACAATGCATGATTCTGTGAATTATTTCATGAGAGTGGTAGAATAATCCAAATGAACCAAGGAGCAACTGCCTTCTTCTACTGAGTGATTTCAGGAACTTGTAGGCATCATTTTTCCACTGTAACTACCCAATGAAGTCCATCTTACAGAACTGGGAATCAAGCCTTATTTACAGGAAGAAAACTCAGATTGTCATTAAACATGTAGATGGTGTTGCCAGAGATCACTCTGGGCTTCCAGAGCTCATGATTTGACAAACTCTCCCCACATCCTTGGCAAGCATTTGTATTTTAGGATTTAGCATTTAGTATTTTAGGAAGAATAATTGCTTTCTTGGCTATTCTCTCTCTCTCTCTCTCTCTCTCTCTCTCTCTCTCTCTCTCTCTCTCTCTCTCCACACACACACATATCACTTGGTTTAGTTTAGGCATATGCTACTGCAAGAAGGGTATTACTCATTATAAAACGTAATGAAATCTTTGCTTATATTGATATTTGTCAGGATAGTGTTTAAATACCCATATATAAACTATGGGTGGTTAGGATAATGAATGTACATGTACAAAGTGGACTGATACAGAACCATGAAAATAATATTTGTGAAGATATATGATATAGAAAATAGTTTTTATAATGTAAATTAATTACCACATTAAAGTTGTTTGTTTTGTCATGTGAAAGTACATAGAGAAAAGACTTGAAGGAAGTTTTTGTTTTTTTAATGCCTTTATGTGTTTTCAATTTTTATATAATTTCTGTTTTTAGAGTAGAGATGGAAAATACAGGACCTGACCAATTAATATTTACTTAGGATATATTATATTCTAGTCACTGTTCTTTAGTTTATTTTGTCTTATTATGATACCATGGGCCAAAACTAGGGATTTTCATATGCTAGACAACTGGTTTACCACTGAGCCTCAGTTGGAGTCCTAGACTTTACACTGTTCTTGACACTGGTAGTAAGAGAAAGCCCTTGCCTTTTAGTAATATTGTATTGTCTTCATTTTAATGATTCAAAACAATTCTTTAGTCATCCATGCCAAGCTAAGGGTACCACCATCAGTCTCACAGGCAACTCAAAAACAAACAAAACCTAATATACAGGAAAGTCCTACTTCCTGGAGAGTTGAATTTTTTACTTAATATGCTCAGTCTTTGGGATGTTATTATTTGGGAAATTTAACTCTAGAAGTACAGTAGTTGTCTTTTTAAGTCTGGAACATTTGTAAATTACCCAAGCACATTTTCTCCAGTTCCATTTAAACACTAGACACATTGCCAGAGCAAGACAAAACTTGGGGCTTTGGGATTCACCTTGAAGTCTTTCATTCAAGTACCTAATGTTTGTTTTTATTTTAAAGATTTATTTATGTGTACATGTGTTCATATGCATGAATTTATGTGTATTGTATGCAGGTAGTGTCCAAGGTGGCCAAAAGTGGGTGAAATTGGAGTTACAGGCAGTTGTGAGCTATTATGTTGTGCTAGGAAGTGAACAAGAATTTCAAGGGATTTTAACCACTGATATCGGAATAAACTGTGTTACTAGTCAAACAACAATTTCACAACTGTATCACCTCAACTGCTTTTCTTGTCACTGAGATCAAATACATTACAAGGAGTGGTTTAAAGCAGAAAGCATTTATTTTGGCTCAAGATTTGAGGGTCCATCACAGAGGAAAGACATAGCTACAGGATAAGCTTCTGCTGTATTCCTAAAAACATGAGGGTACTTGTTTACACATGGCTGGGTCAGGGAACAGGAGACTGGGAGTGGAGCCAGACTGTAAACCTCAAGATTTGTTCCTGAGTGATCTGCTTCCTCTGGTTGTACTCTACCTCCTAGGCACCACCAGCTTGCAAAAAGTGTTCAAACATGTGATGAGCCTGTGAGGAATATTTACATCTAAAACATGCACGCAAATGTCTGTTAGGTAGTCATGAAAGATTTAGCCCCAAACTTTGTTGATATATTTTTATCTTCAAATGTATATATTTATAGGTTGAGACAGATTCTGATCATTATTATTGACTCAGTTTGGCATTCTGTCAAAGTAGATGAAGTCAGGTAGCATGCCCACACCTATTAAACCACTTCTTATGTGTACCCATCCACCACTAGTTCTTAGAGTCTACTGCCCAAAAATTTCTGAATACTTACTCACTGTCTCTTAAATAATGCCTTCTTGAGTTTCCCTGGTGAATAATATCAAGCTGATGTGGCCAGTGTCAGAAATTTGCTTTTCTGTAAATCAGAACAATATTTCCCTATAATGCTTGCTATAGTGACCAGAGAATCACAAATACCCTGATAGGTGGTCCTTGAGTTGGAAAACATAGTCTTTAATCCTGGCCAGCCTGAAGACCATGGGCATGCCTTGGACTTGTGTCTGTTGTCCTGAGGGCCCTTGGAGAGAGGTGAACTCTGTTAATTAAACACCATCCATCTAAACTAAAGCTTTCCAGCCCAGAGAGATTTCAGAAGCACTATAAATGTGAATTTTATTTTGCATTTAAAAAGCCATGCTTTACACAATTGACATGTTGGAGAAAAGATTGATAGTGGGGAGGACTGC
>JADRCD010217487.1:0-17500 GCA_019843815.1 Montemys delectorum
AAAAAAAAAAAAAAAAAAAAAAAAAAAAAAGAGTTGGGAAACTGAAGAAGTGGCTCAATCTCTACCAAGAGACCTGGGTTCCCATAACCCACATGGTCCTGTTCCAGGTGTTCTGATGCCCTCTTCTGGCCTCTAGAGGCACTGCATGTATGGTGTATACTCATGTAAATCTTAAAAAGACAGAAGCAGAAAGAGGCAGATCTGTGAGTTCAAGACAGTCAGGGCTACATAGTGAGACCTTGTCTCAAACAACAACAAAATGGCACTAGAGGATTAAAGACCCATTAAAGAAGAATAAAAGTGAGTCTTGTACGACGCCTCATACTGTACAGAAAAATGACTCTAAATGAACCATAAGCCTAAATAAACTTAAAGGCTAAATATTGCTGGACTTGGTAACATATTTCTTTAAGTGCAGCACTGGGCAGGCGCATTTCTGTGCGTTTGAGAGGCCTGGTCTATACCGCAAGTTCTAGGCCAACCAGAGCTACATAGTGAGACCCTTGTAAAAAACCTTGATGTCATTTCCACTTTAGGCATGCTAAACTCCACTCTCCAGTCATGGAGAGTACTCAGAGGGGTTGTTGGCCCTGTGAGTGGACCAGCAATGTCCTAGAACCTTCTTTAAGCTGCTAGATTCCTAGCATGTTCCAGTCCCAAAGGAGGGTAGGGCACTAGGATCCATGTCTTAAGTTTCAGCTTTATATCTCATTTAGAAACCTTCTGATCTGCTACACTCAGAGGCCTCTCTGAGCTCTGCAGACATTGCCCTTCGAAAGTCGGCCTAAGGGCTGTCCTCTGTTCTTCAGGTGGCTGGTGGGTCTCCACCATATTCCAGCTGCCCCCTAGTGGGCGTGGCTGACAGTGGGCGGGGCTTGATCTGTGTCTGCAGGAATGGGTCAGTGGGTAAGAGCACTTACTGCTCTTGCAGAGGACCCGGGTTTGGTTTCCAGCACCCATGTGGCAGCTAATAGCTACCTGCAACTATTCCAGAGAATCCCATGCCCTCTTCTGATCTCCATGGGCAATAGACACACATGTGGTATAGAGACATGTATGTAGGCAAAACACCTATACACATTAAGAAGCAAAAGACAGGCTGAGAGATGGCTCAGTGGTTAAGAGCACCAACTGCTCTTCCAGAGGTTCTGAGTTCAATTCTCAGCAACTACATGGTGGCTTACAACCATCTGTAATGGGATCTGATGCCCTCTTGTGCTCTGTCTTAAGACAGTGACAGTGTACTTACATTAAAACAAATACATCTAAAAAAAAAAAAAAAAAAAGCAAAAGACATAACCAAATGTTATGTCTCTGTCTCTCTCTCTTTCTCTCTCTCATAGACAGGTCTCACACAGCCCAACTTGCTGTGTAGCCAAGGATGACCTTGAACTCCTAATTCTGCTGCCTCTATTTCCCCAGTCCTGGGATTACAGGCGTGCAACACAACTAGTTTATGCAATGCCAGGGATCACATCCATGGCCTGGTGCACACTAGGCAAGCTTTCTACCAACTGAGCCACACTGTTGGCCCAATTTTTTGTTTCACTCCAGAGTTGTATTTTCCCACCAAACTAGATTTCTCTTAATTACTATTATGGTGGTCACAAACTAACTGTGTATCCTAGGCTGGCTTCAAACTCATCATCCTCCTGCCTCTGCTTCCATAGGGACATTACAAGTGTGTGTGTGGCAATGGGGTTAGCTATTCTGAAACAGTTTCGATCCTACTGTTCTCCCTCGGTGAGTCCAACCGCTCACATCTTAATCCGATGCTGTCTGATTCACTCTGCTCTGACCTGTTTCTTTCCTGTCCCGTATTATTTCTCTCCTCATGTTTAAATTTTGCTAATTTCTATCAGCACATTTCTAAGTTTGTGGATTCCTTAGGTGGCTGTGTTGAGTCTACTGAGGCCTATGTTGGAAACCATATTCACATTTATCTGCACTTTTACTTTTAACCTTTTTATTTTATTCCTTATAATTTCTGTCTCATTACTAAAATCCCTCATCAGCACATTTTTATCATAACAATGAACAGATTGATCTGTTATTTATTTATAATTCCTGGTCTCAACATCCTTGTCTCACTTAGGATTGGTTCTGTTGACTGATCTGGTTCTTGGTAGTGGCTTTTTTTTTTCCTTATTGCTTTTGGGAATGTCTCTTCCTCCTCCCCCTCCCTCTCCCCCTCCCCCTCCTCCTCCTCTTCCTCTTCTTCTTCTTCTTTTTGTTTTTTTTTTTTTTTTTTTTTTTTTTTTTTTTGGGGTGTATATGGGGTGTGGGGCTAGTGTGCACAAACATGCTGAGCTCATGGGACAACCTGAAGAAGTTAGTTCTTTCCTACCATGTAGACCTAATACTTTGTTTTGATTGGTTTTTTTTTTCATGACAAGGTCACACTGTGTAGCACTGGCTGTCCTGGAACTTGCTCTGTAGACCAGGCTGGCCCTGGGACTAAAGGTGTGTGCCATCATGCCTGGCTGGCCCTCATAATTTTTTTTTGTGAGTGTCAGACATCAAGTGTTAAGGCAGTAGATAATCCCAGTACTCAAGATGCTGGGGCAGGAAGATCATGAGTTTGACCACAGTAGTACGACTTTGTCTCAGAGACAGGGAGAGAGAAAGAATGGACGAGACAGAGACAAACAGACAGAGAGAACATCTTTGGCTATGGTGTACTGTGTCTTCTGCCAGCACAGGAGTGGCAACAGCAACCTAGCTGAAGTTGGGCCTTTGGTTGCTAAGGCCTGCTGCCTCTCAAATGCTAGGATTAAAGGTGCGCGCCACTACTGCCCAAATTCCCAGATGGTTTTTTGTTCCACAAGGGACAAGCTTTGAGCTTTGTAGTTGAAGTGCTCCTGTCCTCTGGGCCTGCACCAACAGGGCAGTTTTCTATTGATTCTGTCACTACAAACAATTTCGTGCACAGAATAGAAGTCTGTAGAAAGTGTCTACTTATTGTAAACTACTATGCCCTCAGTACCCAGGGTTCTCTGCTTAGCCTTTAGCAATGCAGGGAATCTTGAAACATTCTTTTTGTGCATGGCACAGTGGCCCATTACCCTGCCCGACGTCACCACACACAATTGCTGCTAGCAAGCCCTCTCGTTCTGCAGCCACCAGCTTGTGTTCCAGGCTGGTTCATCTCTCAGGTGGGACATTTTAGGTTAACCAGCTTCCTCTTGCTGCTAATATATCCAGTTTTTTAGACTCTAGGCAGAAGCCAGAATTATACTACTCTAAAAAAGAGATCACATTTTAAGAATTGAGACAGAATTCATATAAGGTACAATTCACCACTTTAACCATTTTAAAATGTGTGCAATTTAGTGACAATTCATCCCCAGAATTTACATGGTGGAAGGAGAGAACTGACTCCCATAAGCTGTCTTGTTCCCTCCACACATGCACTGTGGTACATGTGTGCCCACATACATCACACACATACATTACAAAGGCCATTTCTCCTTCCTTCTGGATCCTGGCATGCATCTAACCCAACCCTCTTTCTCTCTAATAATTTGCTTGTTCAGGACATTGCATATAAATATACAAATGTAATATATGTCCTTTGGGTTTTTTAAAAGATTTTTTTTTCACTTTATGGTCTGTGTGTGTCCATGTACACAGTATGTATATGTATGTGATGCATGTGTGTGCATGGTATGTGTATGTATGTTTGTGATATGTGTATAAAAGCCAGAAGTAAGCCAGATGCCTTCCTCAATCATATCTTGCCTTACTTTTTGAGACAGGGTCTCTCACTGAATCTGGAGTTCACAGACTGGGTGAGAATAGTTGACCAGAGAGCTCCAGTGACTCCACCTATCACTGCCTTCTTTACATTAAGGTTACAGGCATGTGTGACCATACCCAGCTTTTTACACGGATGCTGGGGATTTGAACTCAGCTCCTCATACTTGCGGGGCAGGCCCTTTGCCAAGTGAACTAGCCTTTTGGGTCTGGTGTCTTGTACTTTGCATAATGTGTTTTCAGAGTTCATTCGCTCTCAGATGTGTATCAGTACTTTATTTATGCCTTTCTGGGGTGGAATCCTCTTCCGCTGTTTGCATCTATCACACATGCCTATCAGCTGGCACACACTTATGTTAGCTCTTGGGGGCGTGTACCTGTCACTTCCTGTGGCCATTCTGTGTTTATCCCTGATGACTCTTTTGCTCATTATACAACCTCATAACAACACAGAAGAGTTCCAGGGTTTCCATGTCTTTTGTCAACACTTGTTACTTCCCATTTTCTTGGAACCATCTAGAAGAAATGAAGTGGTGTGCCACTGCGGGGTTTTAATTTTGCCTTTAGAGCTAGGGATTAAATGTAGGACCTTGCCATACACTATACCCATAACCCTCACTGTGGGTTTTTTTAAGGACTTATTTTATTCTTAATTATGTGTCTCTGTCTATATCTGTGTGGAGTGTGTGCATGTAAGTTCGGGTGCCTGCAGAGGCCAGGAGAGGGCATTGGATCCCTTGGAGCTGGAGTTACAGGTGATTATAAGCTACCTGGTGTGGGTGCTGGGACTGAACTCAGCCTTCTGTAAGAGTAGGAAGCTCACTCTCTAGACCCTCGCTGTGGTTTCCATTTGCAGTCCCTAATGGCTAATATATTTTATTGTTTATTTAAATACTTGTGTCTTTAGAAAAAACATTTACTTGAGGCCTTTGGTTTTGTTTTTTTTTTCTACTGTCTTTTGCTGTTGAATTTATATATTCTGGATCCTAGGTCCACATAAATGACTCACAAATGCTTTCTTTATTCTGTAGATTGTCTCTTTTCTTGTTGACAAACATGTTTCTATATAGCCCTAGCTGGCCTGGAAGTTACCGTGTATAACGAAGCTCACTGCGAGCTTGGGATGATCTAGTCTCGGCCTCAGAATGCTCGGATTAATGCACGTACCCATGCACAGCTCTTTTTACTTTCCAGATAGTTCCCTTTTATGCAGAAACATGTTGTTTCTATAACAGTTGTTCTATTTTTTCTTTAGCTGCACATGCTTTTGATGCCATATCTAGGAATTCTAAATCGAGTTCTAAAGCATATTTCTCTTTTTTCTAGAAGTTGTAGAGACTTTTTAAACATATGTAGGGTAACTGGTAAGGATCCCATGTTATAGGAGAGCCACTTGACCTAATCCAAATGACTGTACATGTGTGGGTTTATAAATGAACTCTCAATTTTATCTCACAAAGGTACTGTGTTAGTTAAATCTGACATAAGGGGCATGAGAGATACTCAACATTTAAAAGCATATACCAGTTTAGTTCCCAGCACTCAAGTGGGGCACAACCCTTTGTAACTCTAGTTACAGGGGCTCTGAAGCCCTATTCTGACCTCTGGAGGCACCCATAGACACATACACACACAGACACATATACACACACAAATAAAAATAAATCTCAAATACACTGAAATAACTATTTTGCCTCACGAGTCACTGATGGGAAAGGAATTTGTTTGGGACATAGCCAGAGTGGAACGGAGGTAGGAGTTCTGGACCCACCTTACATACATTGTATGCCCCCCATATTTTGCAGCGATTTTCAGGAGAAGTCTCATTTAATGCTCAGATCTTCCAAGATTAACTCCGTTAGACAACAAAAAGACTTAGATGAAGCACCATGAAATAACTAACATTCCTGTCACTGCGGCTCCCCCAAGACTGTATGTCAATCACATCTATCTTTTTTTATATTCTTTGTTTTCCTGTTCTGTTAGCTTACATTCAGTTTGAGGAATTCCAAGTGCCTCTGACCTTACAAAGAGGACCATCTCATTGGCATTAAAATACATACCCTTGAAGCTCAGGAAAGGGCTGGGATGAGAATAAACTAAAAGTAATCCACATACAAGAATGCCTGAAGCCATGTGGAATGGAAGGATCCTGAAAGAGACTGAGACAGCCTAGGCCTCAAATGGCGTCATGGGACACATGGTGGATGCTGAGGGGCATGGATGGCTCAGAATTATTGTTCAGAGAATGTAAGGAAAACTGAGAATTCTAGCGCAGCAGACTGCAATGAAAAGCGGCGCCAGGTTCACCTTGTTCCGGACCACACCTACGCAATCTAACATTGCTGGTGCTACAGGATGCTCAGCGTGCAGTCGCGGTGCTATAGGATACTTAGTACACCGTCACTAGGACATTGCTTCCCTGGAACTGATGGTGGAGAACGTTGCCTCGGACAGTTCAAGAACGTTAAATGCTTTTGAAAAGACAATGGAAGACAAGGCTTGAGATGCAACCACTTGTCTAGAGAGCAAGAACGTCACCTGCAGCCCAACAGTGAGAAGAATGGAATAACTGAGTAGAAGTAAGAATGAACTTGATAAGGTGGTCCGAGGAAGGAGGAAAGGGAAGGGAGGGCTGGAGAGAGGTTGGGAGGAAGGCTGCTTGCTGCAAGGCTCAGTTTGGTTCCCAGAACCTGCAGGGTAGAAGGAGAGAACTGACTCTTGCAAGGTGTCCTTGAGCTTCTACATGTGTGACACGGGGGCACGCAAACACACACAACAATAGTAAGTGTTAAAGTTTAAAAGAAAGAAAAGAGCTGGGCAGTGGTGGCGCACGCCTTTAATCCCAGCACTTGGGAGGCAGAGGCAGGTGGATTTCTGAGTTCGAGACCAACCTAGTGTACAGAGTGAGTTCCAGGACAGCCAGGGCTACACAGAGAAACCCTGTCTCAAAAAACCAAAAAAAAATAAAATAAAATAAAATAAATAAAAAATAAAAAAAGAAGAAAAGAAGAGAATAAGTATAGAGCTATTAGGAAGTTTGATATAGGAGATTAAAAGACATCATAGTGAAAGGGCTTCCATAGTTGCGCCAGTTCTTAGATTTGATAAAGTGAGGGACATGCTGGGCTGTTTGTGAGATGGGTGTCACTGAAGATGTTGGAGGCTGGTCTAGTGCTGCTATGTATTCAAATGCTAAACACTGCCTCCAGACCTGGTCTCCCCCCCTACAATTCCCAGCACACAAGTCTTTGTTGTATAAATTTTGCTCCCAAATTTAAAGCTATCGGCTAAATAAAAGTAGCTACAGCCAGTTACTGGGGAGAATAGAGGTAGGTGGGTTTTCAGCTACCAGGCTGGGCATCACAAGTAGGGACCATGAGGACCCAGAGAAAGGAAGGAAGAGAGGGAGAAGGAACAAGGACAAAGAAGGAGAGAGGCGAAGGCTGCCATGAGGCTGGGTGGCCAGGAGAGGAGGACCCTGATGGAGCAGACATAACCCAGGCGAGACTCAAATAGCAAGAGTTAGGAGAGTGCAGCTGGGGAATTAACAGTCTAGTGTATAGAAAAATAGTTACGGGTAATTCACCAAGAAACTGTGCTAAAGCTGGTTAAAAAAATTCATAGGGTTCTGCCTCAATTATTGGGGGCTGGCTGGGTCATATTAATAACGAATGGAACTTATTAAAATCCATTTACATGGAAGTTCTGGGTTAACATTCAGATCTACAAGCAACTGTAAACTTAGCCTAATTGTTTAAATGCTCATATATATAATATATATAACATATATTTCATATATTATATATACGCAGGCATGGAATAATTGGTCTAAAAGGGAAGGAGTTTATTACTTGAAAAAGAATTTTTAAGAATGTAGAAGTTTTACATTGGCAGTTCCTATTAACCTTGAATAACTACCAAAGAGGATAAAATCAAATTAAAATCCTAAAGAAGCAGGGTAGGGCACGTCTTTAACCCCAGCATTTAGGAGGCAGACGTAGGAAGATCACTTCGAGTTTGAGTCTAGCCTGGTCTACATAGGCCTACATACACACCAGTAGTCCTAGCACATGAGAGATGGAAGTGGGATCAGGAGTTCAAGGTCATCCCCGGCTATGTAGTCTGAAGTTAGCTTGGTTTACATGTGACTGTTTCTAAAAACAAAACAGTTAAATAAAACACAGGCCAAACAGAGTAAAACCCTTAAAACACAAGTATGAAATGTAAAAATTCTTGTAGAGCAAATCGTGTTCTCAAATTTCTGACTGTAGCATTTCCCTAAGTGAGATGATGATGCCGTCGGGAGAGAAACCAATTATTTTAGTTCTAAAAATTAGCTGAGGAATCTTTTTTCCAGGAGTCCTTTGAAACAGATTGAATTTTTTTGCTTGTTCAGTTGGTTTGATTTTTTTTTTTCATTTTGTTTTGGGATTTTGTTGTTGTTGAGGCAGTCTCACTATGACTGGTCTCAAATCTGTAGTTTTCCTGCTTCAAGTTCCCAAGTACCAGGGTGACAGCATGCACTCATGTGTGCCCAGCTTTTATATGGTTTTGGAAACACTGTTCTTCTAGAGGACCTGGGTTCAATTCTCAACACCCACAAGATGGCTCACAAATATAACTCCAGTTCCAAGGGGAACTAATGCCTTCTCCTGGCTGCCCCTGGCATCAGTCATCAAGTGATATACAGTTGTACATGCAGGCAAAACAATTCATATACATAAAATACAAATAAAAATTTACTAAAAATTGTACATACATCAAAAGGGGGAAAGGAAAACTAAATTATACACACAGAAATAATAGTTCTAGTCAGCTATTTGATCTTCATTTAACTTGTTTTGATTCTTTAAAATTGGGCCTGGGTTAAAAAAAAGAGAGAAAATTCAAACATTACTGAACTAAGACTCAAAATGTCTACTGCAGTGAGAATGGCCAGGCGGAGCAGCATTCCAACCAGCTGACCCAGCCTGAGGAAAATGAGTGCACAGGACCTGGTTCAAACATACTTCCTAACCATGCCACACTACGTGGTGTAAATATTTAGCAGGCCTTAAATGAATGGCCTGGACCCTCAAGCATTTTAAAGAAACCACAAAGAATTTGAACTCTGAGCCCCTAGGAAAAACAGACACTTTGTGTGTTTGCTATGAGACAAGAGTGGCCTAGAAATGTGTTTGTTGCTTTATGGCTTATTCAGCATGAATGTTTTGGTCTTGCATAGTCTCTAGATAGTTCAGCCCACGTCAGCAGCCTCCTCCAAATGGCCGATGCTGGTGACGTCATGAGTGTTCATAATCCTAGAGCTAATGTGACTCTAGTTTGCTAAGTAAAAAAAAAAAAATCATAAAAGTGAAACTCTTGCCTAAAAAAGTAGCTTCCCAGAAGCTGGAAGTGTGGAGATAACAAAATGCCTGATTGGCACAAAAGCAGACACAGTGATCACTGGAATCGAATTCAAGACCTAGGTGTAACGCCACTATGGACATCTGATTTTTGATAAAGAAGCCAGAAATACACACTAGAAAAGAGACAGCATCTTTATCAAATGGTGCTGGTCAAGCTGCATGTTTGCATGTAAAAGAATCAAAATAGATCCATGTCTATCACTCTGCACAAAACTCAAGTCCAAGTGGGTCAAAGATCTCAACATGAGGCCAAGATACACTGAACCACATAGAAGAGAAAGTGGGGGATTGTTGTGGATTGGCTCTGATGCTATTTGTCTAATCTGGCTCCCAAAATCACCTGGGAACCAGCAGGTCCACCTGTAAGATGCTGTGGGTCCCTGCCCCTGGTTGGATCTGATTGGTGAAATAAAGTAGTCAGCGGCCAAAGAGGTGGGACTTTAGATTTCCCGGGCAAGGAAGCAGGAGCGAGGAGTTTGTGTGTGTGTGTGTGTGTGTGTGTGTGTGTGTGCGCGCGTGTGTGCGTGTGCATGTGCGCGTGTGCACGCGCGCACGCGTGTGCGTGTGTGTGTGTGTGTGCGCGCGTGTGCGTGTGCACGTGCGTGTGCGTGTGCGTGTGCGTGTGTGTGTGTGTGTGTGTGTGTGTGTTTCATTCTCGAATCCAGATCATTTTGGTGGGTGGTAGTGAGAAGCTCCCGCCAAGTTCAGAGTGGATTAACAATTTACCACTTCAGAGGATAGCCCTGGTACAGGACACAGCTTTCTAAACAGAACACCAATAGCACCAATGATACTAAGATCAACAATTAAGAAATGGGACTTCATAAAACTGCAAAACTTCTGCATGGCAAAGGAAATGGCAGCCTATAGAACAGGGAAAGATCTTCACCAACCCTACATCCAGCAGAATATGCATACATACATACATACATACATACATACATATACATATATACATACACACACACACACACACACACACACACACACATATATATAAAACTCAAAACTAAATATCAAGAAAACACCCAATTAAAAACAGGGTACAGCCCTAAACAGAGGATTCTCAAAAAAGAAACCTCAAATGACTGAGGAACACTTAAAAGAAATGTGGGAAACACACATGAAAATTACTTTTTGAGATTCCATCTTAGGTCCACCAGAATGGTACAGCTCAGTTAGACAAGTGGTGTTGAGGATGTGGAGTTCGGGAAACTCACATCCACTGATGGTGGGAGTGCACACTCGAGCACACTCAACTGCGACCAGTGGGGCAGTTCCTCAGAAAGACGGGAATCGATCTACCTCCAGGTCCAGCCATAGCACTCTTGGACATGAACCCAAAGGACACGCCATCCTCCCACAGGGACAGCTACATAACCATGTCAATTGGTCTCTACTCCTCACAGTCAGAAACTGGAATCAACCTAGATCCCCTCAACAGAAGAATGGATTTTTTTTTTAATGTCGGACATTTATACAATGGAATATTACTCAGCCTTTAAAAAGGATGGCATTATGAAATTTGTAAGTCAATGGAGGGAACTAGAGGAAACCATCCTGAGTGAGGTATTCCAGGCTCAGAAAGACAGATATGCTGTATATTTGTTTACATGTGTATACTAGCAGTTAAGTCAGTATGTAGAACCACAGAAGTGAAGTATGGAGTAAGGGACTTGAGGGGACAGATGGAAATAGAATGGATAGTTATGGATGGATGCAGGGATGGGAAAATCAATGAGGAGAGGAGGAGACAGGAGGGAATCTGAGGAGAGACAGCGAAAATTAAGGGCCATGTGAGGAGTGGTATGGAAACCTCAGTTAGGAAAAAAACTTGCTAAAATATATACATATATGACGGTAATTTAAATGAAATGTCCAAATAATGGGAGATAAGGAGCGGCAACTGGACATCTCTTGTCAACAAATGAAGCTTCTAGTGCCAAGACCGGGTTACATCTGAGTTACTGGCCAAAGGGGTCCCATGGGAATCCCAAAACTACCCAGGCTGTTGCCAAGCCTATAGGTTGCTCTCACAAACTGACAGCAAGACCCTATAACTGAAGCCAGCACCCACATTAAAGTGAAAGTCAAGATGGGGCCTGCATGGGGCCTTCACCCCTATGTGCTAGAGTCTGTGGTACAGAAAGGCAATCTGCACCCTACCAAAGAGAAACAAAAAAACACACACACAGCAACAACAACCTCTACCCCCAAACCCCAAAAAAAGGAAAAGAAAAAGAAGAGAGAGAAAACCAATGTCTGGTCTAATATTGCAGACCTTCTTCCTGTGCGAAAATGAGTACTTACTTGAATTAGGGGGCCAGGATGCGCGGTATTCACTGCTTGCTTGATTTCTGGGTGACCGCCCCCGAACCTGGAAAGCCACAGCGATATCAAGAGTTATTTATGATCAATGGAAGGTTTTAACCACAAAATTTAAAACACAAACGGAAGTGTAAATTCCTCTTCTACAACATAGGAAATGCAACATTTGTCTTAAGAGCATGCACAGCTATTAAAAGTTCTCTGGTCTTCAGTGTGAGTCGCATCTGTTTTCTCATCAGGAGTCGGCGCCCCCTGGAGGTGAGGAGGAGAACAGCAGCAGGGATCCTGGGGACTCAAGATTCACACTTCCTTACCAGCTCCTCGGCTGCTGAGCACAAGTTAGCCCGCCTCCCTTCCCTGGTCTGTCACACCACGGCCAACCATCAGCTCCACTGAGATGGAAGCTCAGCTGGAGCCCTCGGCAGGGTCTTGTATTGCATCATCACATAAAGACAGACTCATCAGACCAGGCTGCTCAGGGGCTTGCCCAAGCAGGACACCGCAGGATTACCTTCCTTTCTTGTTTCTTCTGTGTCTCTATGGTATGCAGACGCTCCATGAGGCTAGCGATTCCCTGCTCTAGGCTGTCAATGGTGTGATGCTGAGGGTCATGGCCACTGAAGCTGTTGCGCAGGCTGCGGAGAGCATCTCGCACGAGCTGGAGGTCACTGGTCTGTGGCTGAAAGGAAAGTGCTGCTGGCATGATGGTACAATGCCATATTTCTATTCCCACCCGGCCATGAGCTAAAGAGGAGTAATGGGAAAGTTCTTAGGATAGAGGCTTGAGTTCTGTGCTGCAGGAAAATCTGCCTCCTCAAGTACCTACTATTTACCCACTAGGTAATGCTTAATTTTTAAAAACTGATTTTTAAAAAAAATTTTGGATACTAAATGCCTCACATGTGAAAACATCCCTGCATGTGTAATCAAAGGCCAGGAATATTTAAAGTTTAGCTAGTGATGGCTGGAGCGTTGCTCTCTCTTCAGCTGATTCTCTCTCTCTAGTCCTAGGAACCTACCCCTCTGTGGGTGACAGTAGTGGCACCTCTCCCTGCCACTGGAAGGACAAAGCCGTTGCGCTGAGAACTGTGACTGTTGTAATTTGTCACCTAGACCACCAAGAAGAAAGGAAGGTTGTTAACAGGAGAATTCCAAACCAAGGCACCTTTTGCTTTACATTCCTCACTTTCTGATGTAGCATGTAACTGCCGGATTCCTCTTATATTGAAGTGTTATGTGGGGGCCGAGGACAAGGCTCAGTGAAGAAAAGTGCTGCACACCTGAAAAGCCGAGGCTGACCCTGGAACCTAAGTACAAAGCCAGATGAAATGATGTACACATGTAAACCTACAGTGACGTGGGAGTTAGAGATGAAACGATGCGAACTGGTAAACCTCACACTACAGCGATGTGGGAGTTAGAGATGAAACGATGCGAACAGGTAAACCTCACACTACAGTGACACTGGAGTTACAGAATTACCCAGAAGCTCATGGGCCAGCTTGCCCAGAGGATGCAGCACAGTAACAGACACAAGGCAAGACCCTGCCTCAACCAGGTTGAAGATGAGAACTGGACACACACACACACACACACCACACCCAAATGAAAGAATATTCATAGTGTCATGTGTGGAGATGTGGTCTCCCTTTTCCCCACTGCTGTGTCAAGGCTGCAGTTGACACTGAGTGGTCACTGTGGATGTAGAATGAATGAGACGGCAACCTTGGCTTAGAAGCCCATGGCCACTGTAGCCTTCTTTTCTCTGCTTTAAGCAACCATGAATGCAAGAATGCGTGTATCGTAAATCCAACTCTGTGTTAGGTGGTTTAGTAAGACTGCTGTCAGTTGCTTACATAGTTCAACATTCAACAGAGGGTCACTGTTATTTTCATATTTCATTTCTAAGTGTTAGAAACTAAGTACTACCCTGACCCCGTCCCCTGGGTGTTGGAGAAGCAACCTGGAACCTTTACCGCACCAGGTGAGTGCTCTAGCACTAAGCTACACACCCGGGCCCTGGCGCCTGCCTGCAGTCAATGCCCTCTCTAGGGAGAGTCCGAGCATTCTGGGTTACCTCATCTGCCTCTCCTTTCATGCAGTGAGCCAGAAGGACATCTTTATGCTCTAGCTCCCGTTCTAGGTCCACCTGAAAACAGATCAAATCAGGAAAGTGTTTCCTTCAGGCCAGAGGGCCAGGCAGGCCAGTGGCTGATGTGTCCTGACCTGCTGGTAACTGGCGTCTGAGAGTTTCCGAAGCACATCTTCCAACTTGGCCTGCTGCTGCTGAAAGAGGCGGTCCTTCTGTCCCAGCTCTTTCTGCAATGGAGAACGACTTTCAGAGGTGTGGCAAACACAAGGATATCAAGTGGCTCACACTCTTGTAATACAACCTAGAAGAGCCCCAGGGATACAGGCTTCTTCACTCTGTACCCAGAAGGCTTTCCATACTGTAACAGTCTCACATGGTGCCAGGATTCTTAGAAAGGCAAAGAGGGAGCAAACTGCTTTACAGAAGGGCTGCTACGGGCCTGCCACTGACTGTTGCCGGCCTCCTGCGCTATGCTCCTCTCCAGAGCTAAGCTATCTACGCTTTGGAGCTAATGGAAACTATTTCCTACCAGAGAGCAAAGACAGAGCTGAATACAAAAGTGTTCTTTGAGCATGAGCTAACATGGGCTATTCACAAAAAGTCACCTGGAGGGCATTTCTTACTTTATATTCTCCTAAGAGCTGGTTCCTCTCGTCTAGTTTCCTCTGCAGATCCACCTGCAAGGTAAAAAAGAATTCAGTGGTGTGGAGACATTATGTACAAACCCTCAGGGAAGCCAGCCACTTGGTAACCAGAATTAAGAGACAGTTACATAATGCAGCACTCGGAGGGTAGGCCCTGACAAAAACACATGTCGGCTCTACGAGTCTTTAACAAAATGAGCAGACTGTACAAACACAGTGTGGTCTTAGCGTTCTCCAAGAGGAGTCAAGGGCCGCCCAGGGTGCTGCAGGCTTACGTGCTGTGACCTAAGACCAGAAGTGAGTCTGATGGGAATAAAAGTAACTACAGACATGGAAGGTAGGTACCCCAGGAACAAACTAGGAGAGATTACAAGGGCAGACCACACAGCACTTTGTGTGCCATCCTATTTGACTGATGGGTTCTCTGAGGTCAAAGGTCACACGTTTAACTCACGTTCTGGTTGTGCAACTCATCCTTATCCATATTTGCCCTCAGCAGCTCTTGCTTGAGCTGAAGAACAGACGTGTCCTGCTGAGTCAACCTCTGCTGCAAGGCATCCTGGGAATAAGGACACTCTTTATTAGTCTCCACTCGTTACCCAGACAGATGGCACCTCTTACTGACCCCTTCACTGGGCACGGAGCATTAGCCCTGGCAAACTGGGTGAAGACAGGAACAACAGGGACCTTGTCACAAGGACCTGGGCAAAGACCGTTCTCTCCTCCTCCAAGACGCTGTCATCTGCGTCCCTGGTCCTACCCCTCACTGTAGCTCATCCTTACCCCACACACATTCCTGACATCGTGGGTACACTGTTCAGACGAGGAGTAGCTTCTGAGATCAGACGGACCTAGATTTATATTAAATGCCCATCACTTCCTACTTGGAGGACACTGTCCTTGAACGTGTGATCTTTCTCCTTCCTCCTAGTTTCCTCATCTACCTCTTGGGTATATAAACACTCCACCTGACTTAGTGCCTTTTCCTCCTCTCTCTGTCGAGTCCCCACATCCTAGAGTAGTGGTTCTCAACCTTCCGAACACTTTGGCATGTTAATAAAGTTCACGTTGTAGTTGAACCATGAAATTGTTTTCATTGCTACTTTAGAACCACAGTAATGTAAATATCTGATATGCAGGCAATCTTGATATGCAACCTCTGTACATCCCAAAGGGGTCGTGATCTACCGGCTGAGAACCACTGCTCTAGGTCGGAGAGCCTGGCCTTGAATTCAGGGCCCTCTTATCTCAGTCTCCAAAATGGTAGGATCACAGCTGACAGGACAGTACGTGGCAGAGGCAAACAGACATCCCTGGTATTGTATCCTCGCACATTTCCAAAGTGCAGCAACAGTATGCACGTTAGTGAATGACTTAGGGAAAGAGGAGCCTCTGTGGTCAGTTATCCTAAATGTGCTCAGGGCAATAGCTTCAGTTTTCAAAGATTTTATGTGTGTGTGTGTGTGTGTGTGTGTGTGTGTCTGTGTGTGTCTGTGCATCTGTGGAGTTCATGTTCTCTGTAAAAGCAGTATACTTTCTTACCCACTGAACAATGTCTCTAAGCCAAGGCCAATCACTTTATGATATACTTTCTGAGGTCTTTCAATGTGCTATTATTCACAATGAATCTCCAAGCCTATCAGAAATTTCTCAAACTTAATTAAACAAAGGGCACATTTCTGCTTTGAAATACTTCAATGCACTAAGGTCACTACATAGGTTTTGGAGAGTGTTACTGAGTTAGTCTTGGCTAGCCAATGAAGCTATGTGCAAGAAACAGGTGAACAGTGGTAGCTTTAGATGAAGACCAAGATGTTATACTCTTATTTGAGTGAATAACATATATGTAAGGTTATTAGAGCAAGCATTGTATATACCAGCAAAAATAGCTCCCCCAAAGTAGCTAGTCTAAAATACCACCAACAGGAGAATGATTAAATATGTATTTAATTACATATACACACACAAACACACATGCACCTATTATGGGGGCCAAAGAGATGGCTTAGTCATTAAGTGCACTAGTTGAGTTCCTGAGTTCCAAAGGACCTGAGTTCAATTCCCAGCATCCACATGGAGGCTCACAACCATCGAGTTCCAGGGGATCCAACACCCTCTTCTGGCCTCCTTGGTTACCAGGCATGCAAGTGGTGCAGACACACATGCAGAGAAAACACCCACACACACAAACAAAAATTAAAAAGAACATTACACAAGTGTAAAGAAGCCCTAAAATGGTTTTCACTAAAGTAGAACCATCTCCCAAACACACTGCTATACAGCACAGTGTGCGGCTGTCTCCGCAGTACACTGTACTTTGGGATGAACAGTGGGAGAAATGTTAAATAGATAGACTGGACAACTGATAAGTTGCCTCAAGCGGGGAAAACAGGTTATGGTGGCAGTGGGTGTGGTAGGGTCGGGGTGAGGGGAGACGGAGCTGGTGAGAAAACTTTCATGGTCTACTTCATTGTTTTCAAACCATTTGAATGGTATTAACCACTCCAACATGGATCCTTTTTCTTTTTTCCTAAAAAGGGCATTTTTATGAACAGAGAGAGCTTTCACATAGAGCAAGGTGGCCCAGAAGCGAGTGACAGCACCATGAGTCACAACTAGGAGACATAAGCCTCAGCAAAAACAAAGATATCCTCCTCAGCATGTCTTGCTAGCCACCGCAAAGCCCCTTCTATACCCCCAGCACCAAGCCTTTTAAAGACCCCTAGTGAAACCCCAATAGTCCCAAGGGTGCCCGATTCTCAACACTCACGAAGAGACCACATTATCTCACAGAGGCTTACAGAAAATAAAACTAAAAAGACAGAAAGAAGGAATTCAATGTCTTCATTTTACCTTTATCCCCTGTAAGTTTCTGGCTTCTTGTTTGCATTTCAGCAGTTCTTTCTACAAACCAAACACAGTGAGATCAGATGGTGGCTTCTGAGTTGCTTCATAAGCATTACCTCATTCTGTCAGCAAGGAGACAAAACCCAGTTGGCCATTCCATGAAGATTAACCCATCAGCTGAGGCACAACGCTGACCCAGTCCTGTAAGCAGGAAAGACTGACCCTCTGCTCTCTAGGTACCCACCACTGAGATGCCCAGGCAGAAACAAGACACCCCATCCAGCTCCACAGGCTTTCTCCATGCAGCAGTCTTTGTTAACAGGAGAACTTGATAACACCATCTGAATCTCTGTTCGAATCTGTGATACGCTATCTCTTCTGCTGCCGAAAACTTATTTTGATTTTATTTAAGTTAAGCAAAG
>JADRCD010217487.1:22500-34535 GCA_019843815.1 Montemys delectorum
AATGTGGGCTTTGTTTACGTGTCCATAAATATTTCACAATTCAAAACGGGTGCAGTTCCCAGCACAAACAGAATGGAATATTCCTAGGCAATTTCAGGGTCATCAGCACATTACAAGGGCTCCTCCAAACAGAGCCAATCAAATAAGGACAGAGGGTCGAGGGGGTCATGGTGGGCTCTATGTCAATGGGTCAGCCAGTGTCTGGGGGAGATTTCCCCAGCTGATAGCACAGGTATAGGAACAAATGAAGGGCTTTGTTGGTTCAAGGGAAGCCTCTGCTACCAGAGCACTTGCCTTGGCGTCAGGTGTTGGTGCGTGAGGAAGCAGCCAAGTCCCTCAGCCAGACACAAATGGGAACCTGGTGGCACTACTGCCTTCTTCCCCCTGTCTGCTGCAGAATTGCTGGGTGGCAATCTTTGTTAGAAGTTGCAGTTGCAGGTCGGGAAGTGCATAAAAGACACCTACCTACACAGCAGGGGTCAGCCAGAGCTCGGGAGCTTGCACAAATCCTAACAGCTGGACAGTAAACAAGAGTCCCAAAGTCCACTTAAAACATTCACCAACAGGGAATTTTTCACTCTTTGGGAGAACTCACACACAACTAAAATCAGGTGTTTTTTTTTTTCTTCTTTGCAAACTGATACCACCAACTTAAAAGGAATAATAGCTATGCCACCTCCAACAAACTGCGAAGGAGAGAGCTACCTGTAGTCCTGAAATCATTTTCTTTGCTTCCTCCATTTCTTTTTCTAAGTGTTCTTGTTGCTCCCACAGCTGTTCTTCCCATGTGGCTTCCAGGTAGGTTCCCGGGCTCCCAGGCCTCCAGTCTCGGGATAATGGAGAGTCGGTCTCTTCTGCAAAATGAAAGGTGGGAGCATAGCTCATGTTGAAGAATAATTTCCGGCAGACAGAACGCAGCGTACTTCACAGGTTCAGGTCACCTGCTTTCTGAACCTGTCTGCACAGACACACTAGGCTCTCCACTAGGTGGGGTTGTGAGGCACAAAGAACTGGTTGTTAACTGAGGTACCAGGCTCAGGAAAGCACCCGCTTGGGGAGGAAAGTCTATTGCCTTGGTCCCCTAGGAAGCAGCAGGACTCCTGCCACAGAGACCTGTTACACACAGCACACAACTCCCCACTCCGGAATTAACATCCCAGAGTCAGGCTTGGCTTCCCCTCATAATGGACTATAATTTCCAAGCCAAATTAACCCTTTCCTCTTCGAATCACTTTTGGTAGTGGTGGGTTTTTCGTTTCTTTGTTTTTATCACAGTGATAGAAACCCTAACTAAGGCAAGCCTATTCTGGTTCACCCCTTGGAGCTATAAGTAAGCCCCTTTTCACACAACATCGTGTGAGTCAATCCTGAAATAAAATTATTTCCTTGTCTTTAAGACCTCTGAGTCCCAGAGAATGGGGATGCTAGAGGGGTGAGGTCGGAGTGGTTGGGTAGAGGCCTCTTAGAGGCAAAGGGAGGGGGAAGGGTGGGCAGCTCATGGAGGGGAGATTGGGAAGGGGGATAACATTTGAAATGTAAGCAAATAAAATGATTAATAAATAAAAAAAGAAACAAAAACAAAAAAGAAAAAACAAAACAAAACAAAAACAAAACAAAAAACCCAAAACACCAAAAAGACCTCTTTGTTTGAGTGTCTTTGTCTGCTTTGTACTAATTACATGCATTGCCATTTACTGTGTATTATCGAATACAGAGGGATGTAAACTCTTTGAGGGAACTTCTTTATTTCTAAGAAGTGCATAGTAACCATGTGAGTCGTAGGAGTAAAGATTTTAATGTAGGGCTGGGTGTGGTGGTGGTACACACTAGGGAGGCAGAGGCAAAGTGGATCTCTGTGAGTTCAAGGCCAGCCTGATCTACAAATCCAGAGTTCAGGGCAGCCAGGGCTCGGTTACACAGAGAAATCCTGTCTCAAAAAAAAAAAAAAAAAAAAAAAAAAAAAGCAAAAATATATGAATGTAAAGCTTAAGAGGAAGGCACAAAGGACCCAGCAGCGCCCACCAGTGCAGGAACTCAGTAGACAGTAAACAGCCTTCCCCTCCCTCCCTTCCTCCCTCTCCACGCCTTAGCGCCTTAGCGCCTTAGCGAGCTTGGCTCTGTGGGTGACTCTTGGGCTGTGAGACAGGGTCTCACAGTGTAGCCCAGGTTGCTGTGGAACTCACTAAATAGTCTAGTTGGCCCCAAATTTGTGACCCACTGATCTCCATCTCCTAAGTACTGAGAATACAGATGTACACTCCTCCCCAAGGCTAGAACTAGTACAAACCAGGTTTAAGGGCAGGCAGAGAAGAATTTCAGTTTTATTTTTTCAGGGGTTCGGTTTCATTTCAACCCTTATGAATGAGAGGGTTTCAACCTGACACTTGTACTTTGCTTTATCCGATTTTCTTTTTATGTTTAAGTAGGGGGAAAAGAAAAAGATACTTGAGACAAACTCAGAAGTTTGAACAAGGGCTGGAGATGTGGCTCAGTGGCTAAGAGCACTGGCTGCTTGCTCTTCTGGAGGTCCTGAGTTCAATCCCCATTAATCACATGGTGGTTCACAACCATCTGTAATGGGATCTGATGTCTTCTTCTAGTGTGTCTGAAGACAGCTACAGTGTACTCATATAAATGAAATAAATAAATCTTAAAAAAAAAAAAAAAAAAAAAGAAGCTTGAACAAAGAGAACTCTGCGGTTCTTTTGTAGCCCTCATACCAGGACCTGTACTCTGTTGCATGTTCACGGGCATTTTGGTTCAAACTATGTATTCCTGGCACCAGAATTATCTTCACAAAATTGGAATAATAACTTTTTACCCGAACAAGGCTTCTGACTGCTCCATTGCCATTTATCTAATTCATTGGCAGCCAGCTAAGGGAGGGCTTCTCCAGGCTGGTATGAGCTTTTCTGACAGCCCAATACCAGAACTGACATTCTCTAAGAGGATAACGACATTAATTGGCTCAAAGGCATTAGAGCTCTTTAGAGCTGACCCTCCATGCACAGACAATGAAGACAGACATGGCCAGGAAGCTTAGCAGTCAGAAGCTTAAACACTTCAGGCTTTAAAAGGCTCCCCTGAAACAACCCAGGCAAGCAGATGGTACCTGGTCTGTTCTCTAGTCCTTCAGAAGGAACAATCACAAAATCGGCCTTTTCCTCTGACTGGGTTATAATGGATTCACTCTTTGCACTGTGGATTGGACTGGGTGAAGTCAGACTGTGATCAAACAAAAGAGAAGAGAAGCAATCATTATGAACAGGTATGTAGAAGACAGTTTTCACAGTTCATCTCAGAGATATCTAACTTACACCATGCCTGATATGATACCTAGCTCATAATTGGAACAAAGTAAATAAATGTTGAATGAATAAATGAAAAAAAAAACTAGTCCTTGGGAGTATTTCTGTTTTTCATGTTAAAGACTTTATTTTTAATTATATATATAATTATATAATTATATATATATGTTATATATATTATATAATATATATGTCTGTATGTGTGTGTGTGTGTGTGCACGTGAATACAGGTGGGAGGTTGCGTTGTATGTGTGCAGTGTGTCTGTAGGGTGTACAGTGTGTATGGGGGGGGTGCATGTAAATGGAGGTGCCTGTAGAAACCAGAAGGGTGTTGAGTTTCCTGGATCTGGAGTTTCAGAAGTTATAAGCCGTTCTAGGTGGGTACTAGGAACTGAACCTGGGGCCTCTACAAAAGCAAGAAGCACTCTTTACCACTGAGCCATGTCTCCTACCACCTAGGGAGTCTTTTCTACAGTAAGGCTGCCTTTAAGCATACTTGATTAAAATGAGAGTTACCAGAATAGGCAATAAATCATTTTTTAAGGATTTTGTGTATCCACCACTATCATTTCATAGGCCCACATTGAGAGGGTGATGGTTGTGTCCCATTAGCTTTCAGAGCTGGATGAAAATCATATTTCCAATAGTCTGAGTCTCTTAGAAGCAACCAGAGATCATCTCTAAGCTGATCCCAAGAGGAGTCACTGCAGGGGACATATCTGGGGTAGAGACTGCTAGGGTGGATGCAGTGCGAGGATGGGCAGAAGGGCAGGAATTCATCCACAGGTGAGCCAGAATAGAAGCACAGGCTGGAGAGACAGCCTACTGCGCAAGAACACCTACTGCTTTTGCAGAGGACCCGGGTTCAGTTCCTAGCACCAACATAGTAGCTCAAAACCATCTGTGACTCCAGTTCCAGGGGATGTGACCTCCTCTTCTGACCTCCACAGGCACCAGGCACACATGTGGTGTACAGACATAAAAAGCAGACAAAACAACCACATATATAAAAACAAACCTTTCTTTAAAGTGCGAGGAGTCATAGGGCAAAAGGAGAAAACTCTGCTAGTGTCAGTTGAATCGAAGCTCACTTGATTAGCTCTAACTGAAGAATTAGTATCATCTTTGCCATAGTTTCATAATTTCAAATCATCTTGAGACACCTTTCAATAATTCCTGTTCTGATGTACCTTTGGGAGGAACTTTTGAGATTTTTCCAGGAAGCAGATTTTAAATCTTCCCACGGACAAGATAAGATGGAACGTGAGGCTAATTATCTAAGGGATCCGGGAGTCTGGGGAGCCCTTTCTCCTCACACTACACTATGAGAACATCAGCTCTAACACAATCTCAGGGGCTGTGGAGTCTATAGCTCTGCCCCCTCTTAGGAATTCTTTCCAAATCCATCACCCAGACAACAGTGAAGTGTCTAGGACTCACTGACCCCCTTAATGTGCCCCTGAAGTCTCGCAGGCTAATCCTTACAACCACAAGCAGGAGTTAACATTTCCTCTTCCCAAAAACCAGAAAAAAACTAAAGACAAGCGCAGTGGAAGTAGACAGACTTCAAAACCTGTGGACCAGTGTCTCACTGGTCTCTATAGCTGACCAACTTTAGTGGAGACATCTCAATTGTTACTATGCTCTCTTCTTTCTTAAAAATTATTATAAAAAAATTTAAAGCTTCACATCGTTGCAGATCAAAGTAAGCAGCTTTACCTAAACATCTGTAGGTGCATAGATCAAACTGTGAAACAAGTGAGGGGCAGCATGTAGAGGTCAGAAACGTTGAGTGTTTTCTAGAACTCTTATCTGTTTTCACTATGTAGGCAATCTAACCTCTAGGCCAACATGAATTCACAGCCAAAAGGCTGTAAAGGGGCTGTGTCCTTGATAAAGAGAGATTTATGAGTGCCCAGGCCCCAGCATTTACCACGTACAAAACTGGGAATCCAGGCGCAAAAAAAGCCTTTGTCGGCTGCTCCTCTTCCTCACCTGACAAGGTGCTAGGCTAACAAGCCCCGCTGCCTGCATCCCGCTGGACCGCAGGAGGGATGTGCTAGACAAACCGGAGGGAGGGCGTAGTGGGGATCTAGGAGGCTGAGAAACGGCTTTCCTAAAAGCACAGACGCATGCTCAGTTCCACCTCTCCCCCTCTAAGTGAGTTGCCTCCCATATAAGGGCAGAAGGAGGCGGACGTCTGGATATCCAACCCCACCGGGGGAGTGGCAGAGCAGCCAAAGGAAAACAACATTTCTTTTTCTTGAAATGAGACTGCCAGGGTAAGGCCACGGAGGTAAAAGACTAGGAAACTAGATGGCCAAGATCAAGGACCTCGGAGGGAGGAAAATCCTGAGGCGTGCGTCAGAGCAGCAGCATCTTCCTGGGAAAGGAAGGAGCTTTTAATCTTCTGCCTCAGGTCTGAGAAAAGTATCTTCATGCTAATTAATTATAAGACTTGGGCTCCTCCCTAACTAGCTTAAAAGTCCTACTTGACAAACAAGTAATCTCTATTTACCATCATGACCTCTCTGAAAACTATAATAATCCTGTCAGAGAACTGCCGATCAAAAATGGGTCCTATATATACATTTCTTAGTCTACTATCTTACCAATATTAATTTGTTATACCATCAAACCCCAACAATGATATTGCTAAATTAGACTTACATCAGTTTTTAAAATGGGTGATAGACGAAAAGCAAGAGTCCTGTCGCCCCCCAAGTGCCTCCATTAGCAGACACACAGGCTGAATCTGTGTGTGAAGCCTCGAGTCGGCTCCGAATTCCTAAAACCTCTCTATTTTGTAGAGCTAATCCCACACCAGCAGCCTGTTCTCACAGAATAGCGCCCCCAATCATCTCTTCTCGGGGGCCAACCACGACCCCCTGTCCTGGCCCTGCTTCCCCTCATTTCTCCAAAGTGGCTTCAGCTCACCATTTGACTTGTGTCCCTCCCATGGTCCCCTCCTGGCTCTGGCTTCAGCAAGCCTGCTTCCCTGGGTGAGGTGGGAGGCTGAGCGTCACATCACTCTTAAATTCTGGCATGTCCCCCCCGCACCGGGGCTCGAAGAACGGTTCCAGAGATCAGCCAGCCAGCGGAACGGTTCGCCCTGGTCTCCGGAGAAAGTAGGAAAGGCACGGGTAGGCGTCCTGGTCCGGGGACCGGGATGCTCCCTAGGGTGAAGCGTGCTGTCCCGGTAGTTCAGACACCGCCGCCGCAGCCGAGCCCCAGCGGAAGCCGCCTCCCATCGCCGGCGGCCGGTCGCTGGCAGCTGCATCTCGGTCCTTGCGGTCGCGCGGCTCCGAGCATCCCCCCGGACAGCCGCATCTTAACCTATCTCCCTCGGGGCAAGAGGCTCCGGTGGCTCTTGCTGAGCGTCGAGTGGAGTCCGGTGCGGTGCTCCTGCTCGGCGCCGCCTCCCGATCCCTCCCTGCACTCCCCCCCTCCCGCTCCTCCCCCTCCCAGGCTGTCACACGCGGCCAGGCAGCGCTGGGCTTCGACCCAAGCGCTGCCGACAGCTCTGGGTAAAGAGGTAAGGGTGCGGGCTGATGCTGGGGCCAGGGGCGCGGTCCGGACCTGGCGGGGCTGAGGGCGATGGGAGCTCCGAGAGCGGCGGGGGATGGGCGGCACGGTGGCAGAACCTCGTGGATCTGATAGTCCTGGTGCCGAGAAGCCCAACAACGAAGACGTTGCTGTTCCTCTCTGACCCCTCCCTCCTTAAACGCGCGGTTTCAAGACTGACCTAACCAGGAGAACTCAGCCCCTTGCTCTCCAAGAATTGGGAGATGCTGGCAGGATGGAGACTAGAGCTCCCCCAACCCCCAACAAACCTACAGAACACCCGCCCGTCTGCGGCTCCCACCTTCCTTCCCCTCTAGCGGTTCCTATGATGCGCAACCCCCCCCCCCCCCACACACACACACCCTCCTTTCCGACTAAAGGATTGTTCTGCTTGGATACAGTATGAGGCTGGCCTGTTTACTGGAGCAACAGGAGGATTGAGCTTTGCCAGGGCATCCTTGAGAAGCAGCAGGGGAAGGTGTTTCGACACCACGGGATGTCTATCCCATATTCACAGCTACAATCCACCCAAACCTGCAACATCTCCAAGATTCCTGGGTTTTTTAGGGGTCATGGAGCCATTAGGTGGTTACGGAAGTGGGCAAATGGCAGAATCGGCTAGAAGCTCTTCTTTCCTGAGGAATCAGTAAAGAAATAGGCAGAGTGCTGACTCTATACCACAGAACACGTTAAAAACAGGGAGGAGAGGAAAACGGGGAAATGTACTCTCTTTTAACACATCTATTGAACTGTTGCCATTGTCACAACACAGCCTTATGTCTGGTGGGTCCCTCACGCTGATCTCTCAGCTCCTGCTGCAATCTGAGTCCTGCCTAGAGCAAGGAAGCAGTCACCCCTAGGAGACTCAGACTCTAATTCATAGGCACACGCAGGCTCAGGAAAGCCAAAGGCCAGCAGGCATGCAGGAAGCAATAGACCTCATTATACAACAAAACAGCCTTTGATTCTGTACTGACAGAGTCACAGCCACAAGCAAGAAAGAGAGCAATGGTTTAGATTCTCATTAAAAGCACACCTACTGCTTCATGGTAGTTTCTTTGGGGGGTGGGGGGGTGGTCAAAATGTCCTCTAACTGGATAGAGGTGAGCTTTACACAAAAATGGCGGCACTACACTGAAGACTGATGTGTTTAAAAGTGAACTGTATGTTGTAGATCCACTTCAGAAATAATAACTACACCCATTACCCGTAAACATTTTAAAGTCGATCTGGGCTAGCGGTATGTTAAAATGAGGGGAAGACTTCTACAGGACCTCAATACATCAGCAAACCATCTGTCAAACAGGACATGACTGTATGAGTGAGAAAAAGCAAGAGGAAATAAAAAAAGACAGAAAATACACATAAGGCACAATGAGACTTAAATAGATCAGACCATGCTGGATTGGAGTAGGAGGGGAAAGATCATCAGAGGATACATTAAATGCAACTCAGCAACAAAACCAAGTTAGCAAGTAGGCCGGGGATGTGTTTATAGGGGCACAATCTCCAAGAGCCAGGACAATAATCTTTTTCAGCCACTATACTTGGCACTGGTCAGGCTTTTATTAGTTCAGAGTGTCCTATTCTGGCCTCTGCACTTGGCTCTAAGGGAAGCAGACACCCTCTCGATGAGAGTGAAAAACACCCATAGCCCACTTAAATGCATACTAATGTGCCCCAATTCCCAGTCCTATAAACAAATGTGGAAATGCTAATGCGTCAGACAGTCGTGCACAATTTCTTGCCGGGAGCTTTTTCCAGCCTTCTGTGGCTGTAAGTAAAGACTCAGACTCAGCCTGAAGGACAGTGCCAGGGAAATGACTTTCATAAACACTAGCAGCTGATACACAAACACTGGGCTGAGCTGGAACTCTGAAGGGCCCAGTCACGACCCCATGTGGTCACAGCTAACTACTGTCACTGGGATATTGCAGTTTCTGTGGGTGGGGAATTCATTAGCACTGTATCCCATGCTTCTGTCAGCACAGAACCCACAGGTATTCTGAGAGCTAGTCCTTGAATGCCAAGCATAAACTGAGGGAAGCAAAAGAAGTTAGGTTCAGTACTAGGGGTTGAACTCAGGAGCTCTGGCAAGCACTCTATCACTGAGCAATACACACATCCAACAGTGGGGAGCTGAAGAAGCCATGAGTACATAGTGAGGAGTAGATGAACTCCTGAGTGACCTGGGCACTGTCATGTCAAGGACCAATGCCTCAGACCTGTCAGAAATTGGCAAAGCCTTCCCCAGACTGGTCAACTGGTAAAGCCTTCCTCGAGTGTAAGTGCAAAGGTTGACAGGAGGCAAGTATGAATATTTACTAATGATTGACCAGTGTGTACAAAAACTAGCAAGTCCTGAATGCTGGATGGTTATAGCCTGAAACTGTTCACTTAGAGATCAACAAAGACTAGCTCATTTTTCCCCCTCTAGGCTGTACCTAATAACTACATTGGGGGTTCCAGGCTGCCAATCCATTAGAGTGCCCACACCCCAGCTGACCCCGATTTTTTGGTGTGTGTGTGGGGATCATTTCTTTAATGTCTGTCCTTTCTTCACTCCCTCACTACTCCAGTCAGGTTTCCAGGCCCAAGTCTAGAGGGATGTGACACCCAACCATATAGGTGCCTTCTTGCTTTTGGTCTTGGTACTTGAAGGTCAGATTCCCCCGAGAATGCAGCTCTCTGCCTAGACTGAAAAGGTAAAGAACAGAAGACCACCATACCTGGAGCAGCTAGACTCAGACGGGGACTTCCGTTGACCTTCATATTGCTGCACAAGTGCCCGCACACTCCAGTATGGATTCTCAATCTCCTCATCCATGCTGGCATTCCTAGAGGCATGGGGGGTAGGGGGAGTGGGGAAGAGGACAGTGTTTAGCCCTGCAGAAAGTACGCATGTCCTGCCACGCAGCGCGCAATGCGCAGTGCGAGCAAGAAGACGAAAACGGGAGCCGGGCAGCCTGGCACGCACCTGTTATCCCAGCATCAGGAGGCAGAGGCAGGAGGATCAGGAGCTTGAGATCAGCCTAGCCTACACAGCAAGATCCTGTCTACAATCACACACACACACACACACACACACACACACACACACACACACACACTCACACGGGAATATATACATTTAGAAGGTGAAAAATTAAAAAAAAAAAAAAAAGCCTTCTTTTGAGTCATTTAAAACCTAGTAGTGAAGGCACTGTATCATGAAGTTTCAAGGCAGTCTGGCCTTGTGGATACATCCTAGGACACGACCTCCCCTCCAGACAGACTACATATCTCCCAGTAAGAAAACATGCTGTGACAACCACATATATTTAAATTTTCAGCACAAGAGCAAATTTCCACACATGATTCCTTACATTCTGCTAGCTGCAAAATAAACAGCTCAAAAGAAGAGGCTTAGCAAGGCTTGCTGCTGTGAGCCTGTAAGCCTAGCTATTCTTGAAGTATAGACACAGGAGCCTGACTGGACTACAGAGTGAGTTCGAGGGCAGACTGGGCAACTTAACGGGACTCTGTCTCAAAATGAGACATAAGAAGGCTGAGGATATGACATAGGAGTAAAGCCCTTGCTCAGCATACAGAAGGGCTCTAGCTTCACTAGCCAGTGTCATCAAAAAAGGCCAAGCTTTTCTTTCTAAGATTTCTCTCCCAAACCTCCACTCGGTTATCTTTTCTGCAGTGTGGGGCTGTTTAGTTGATATTTCTATCTACTTGTACTGTAGTTATTTAAGCAAAGAAATACCAGAGAGAGGAACCAGTTCCCCTCCCCCAGATTTTTACCTCTGTCTGTATCGGAAGACATCCCGTCCTGACCGTGACATGTCATGGCACACATCAGCCAGAGCAGCAGCTGCGCCTTGGGCCACAGCGGTGGCACAGTGTGGTTGATGACTCTGCACGGGAGCTTTGGAGTCTCGCCCCTGACTCACTGTCCTGCTAGAGCCGGGTTTAAAATGAGCTGCCAGGGCAAGGACCAGCCTCATGATAGACTTCAGGTTTCCTTCCACAATATCTAAAGGATAAGACAGATCAAAAGGTGCTCAGAGGGACGCAGGGGCTGTGGATGGATGCATTTATTATATATTGCTGGTACTATAGTAAACCAGACAGGAGGCAGGCAGTCTCTAGTAACATAATGCCACGTTCAGCAAGGGACACAGACGGTTTAAAAGCAGTTACAGTAAAGTATCATAGTAAAATGGTTAGATAAGAGAGGTACAGGGGGTCTTCAGGAGTTCATGGGGAGTTCCCTTAGAGGTATCAAGGATGTATTATTACTAGAGGAAGTGAGTTCTCGATTGAGGCTGTTTGGGGCTGATGCTTTATTAGCTAGTAGGAGAGGAACAAGAACAATCCAGGAAAAGGTACATGTAAGGCTCCAGAGATCATTCTAATAGGGTGATATCATCTGTTAGGAGAGCTACAGGCCACACGTGGCTACTGAGTACTTAAACGCTACTACTCTGAACTGAAATGTGCTCTAAGCAAGTAAAAGTAAATATCTTACACACACACACACACACACACACACAGGAATGCAAAAGATCTCAGACAGTATAAAGATAATATGTGGGGCTGGAGAGATGGCTTAGTGGATAAGAGTACTGGGTACTCTTTCCAGAGGACCCAGGTTTGATTCTTAGCACCCACATGGCAGCTCGCAACCATCTGTAACTCTAGTCATAGGGGATCTGATACATCTTCTGGCCTCTGAGAGCACCAGACACACACAATGTGCAGACATACATGCAGGCAAAATTCCTGTACAGATAAAAATAAATAAAATGTAAACTATCTCAGTATTGACTTCATGGTAAAGTGATCATATTATGGGCATAGTGGGCTAGATAAAATATATTATTAAAATTATTTTCAGTCCTTGCTATTTATAATGTGACTTTGGAAACCTTTTAAGTACTTATATGACATGTGTTATATATCTATGGTCTAGCACTGTAGTGGAGAAAGTGAGAGTTCATTGTGGCAGGAGCCTCAGAGCTCAGCAGGAGAAGGGAAAGCTGATAAAAGGGAGGAATGAAAGGGTGGGTCCTATGAGATTAGGGAAGCTATAGGAAAGGTGCTGGATTTTCTCTAAGTGATTTCCAGATGCCCAGTGGTAGGTAGGTAGCACATGATATGTGCTCTTGGCTCACT
>JADRCD010217488.1:0-57135 GCA_019843815.1 Montemys delectorum
AAAAAAACAAAAAAACAAAAAACAAAAAAAAAAAATCTTAAGCATTTATTGTTACTTCTGTTTTCGATTTTTAAATTTATTTTCTGTATATGAGTGTTTGACCTGCATGGGTGTCTGCAGCACATGTGTATGCAGTGCTTGAGGAGGCCGGAGGAGGACTGTCTCCTGACAGCTGTGAGGTGGGATCTCTAGTTTTCATTTTCATTTCTATGATGGCTACTGAGGTTGAATACTATTCATATCTTTATTGACCATTCGGGGTTTGTTCCCATCACCCTTTGCAGGCTAGCTGCTTGCTCCATTTGTTGACCAGGGGAGTTGTTAATATTTGCATCTTATTTTTGCTTTTGTGTGTGGGTACTGATTGCAGATGTGAAATACCGAGATGTGAACTGTGCTCTTTCTTTCTCTTTTCTTTTTTGAGACACTGCCTCATTTTGTAGTCTAGGCTGTTACAGAAATCACTATGTAGTCAGTCTGGCCTCAGACTCATGGTCAGTCCTTCCTGCCTCAGCCTGTTAGGATTACAGATATAAGCTACTGTGCGCAGCTTCGTTGCTAAGATACCAGTTTGTCATTTGAGTTCTTGCCAGGCAAGTAGATCCCTGACCCTTATGCTCTTGGTCAGCTGAGCGTCGGTTTCCACATCAGTGCTGAGGGTGAACTTTCAGTTCCTACATGTCTTGAGGAGCTGGGAGAGAGACCATTTCCCTCTTCTGGGGAAAGAAATGACTGAAGAAAAAAGAAAAGAAAAAAAAAAAAAAAGAAAAGAAAAGAAAAGCACTGCTCTCCTGGAGGCTTCACAGCCTGCCTCTTTGACAGTGAGTTGACCTTAAGAATATTTCCAGTGTTTTCTGACCCTGTGAAGGGCTGCCCCATTATAAGTGTAGAGGTAGCTCAGGAACTAAGAGGGTGCAGCTTTCTCCAGAGCTATGAACTACCCAGCATCAGTACTGGGGATCAGACTCTGGTCATTGCTGGGCGGTGGTGGCGCACGCCTTTAGTCCCAGCACTTGGGAGGTAGAGGCAGGCGGATTTCTGAGGCCAGCCTGGTCTACAGAGTGAATTCCAGGACAACCAAGGCTATACAGAGAAACCCTGTCTTGAAAAACAAAACAAAACAAAACAAAACAAAAAAACAAAAAAAAACCCCTCTGGTCATTAGGAAGAGCAGGCCACATTCTAAGAGCAGAGCCATCTCTCCAGCCCTGGCTTTAAACCTTTTCTTTAGACTAAAGTACACCATAGTCTGTGCTCACTATCAAAAAACTTTGAGACCTTAAAAAACAAAACAAAACCCAAATGACTGAGGAAAGTCTTGTGCTACTTGGCAGATACTCTGATTTCACCACCTCCTGCATGTGGAATGAAAAACAACAGTTTCTCTGTATTATAAAGAGTTAGACTCCAGGCTGGCTTCTGAATCGTAGTTCTACTAACTAGCCAATTGGACTTGTGATCTTGGACAGTTCGAGTAGCAATTTTGCTTTTTGGTGATCTCATCTGTAAAGTATGAGTAACACTACCTGCCTTCCTAGGGCCACCATAACATTTAAAAGAGCTGACACATTAGTGTGCTCAGAGCAATGACTAACACACACACACAGACAGTAATTGGCTAGCTGCTGTTAATTTTACTAATATGATTCAGGACCATAAGCAGTGTTGGGGAACTCCTAAATCCTATGCCTCTACCCACTAAACTGGTAGATGCTTGTCTGCTGTTACCTCAAATTCAGGATTGCAAAACCCTCTCCCAGAGCTCAGCTGAAATACAGTATTTATTTGATTTTAGTTTTGGTTTGTTTGAGTGAGGGTCTCACTATGTAGCCCTGGATGTTCTGGAACTCTGTGTAGACCAGGCTGGCCTTGAACTCAGAGATCCATGATCCATGAATTTTCTCTGCCTCCCAAGTGCTGGGATTAGAGGCTTGTGCCACCATACCCAACCCATTTAAACTTATTTTATCCTACATTATTTGGGGAAAAAAAATAGGAAACTCCAAATGCTGTATAAAGTGGTAGTATTACTATTTTAGACCTAGTCTAAGTTTTACTCCAGCACAGTATAAGCGGTTGAGATGGCTCTATGGGTAAAGATGCTTGCTGCCAGTCCTGATGAGCTGAGGTCTCTTCCTGGAACCAACACCTGAAAGTTGTCCCTCACCTTTACCTGTGCACCTTGCTTGGCAAGCATGTGTATGCATGCATGTGTGTGTGTGTGTGTATGTGGGTTTGTATGTGTGTAAGAAGCACTAGACAGCTGAAGCCGTAGCTCAGTGGCACAGTGCATGCCTAATATGCATAGAATCTGTGTGCCTAACACCCAGAATCCCATAGTCCCTCTGTAACACACCACTCATCCATCCATTCATCTGTTCATTCCTTTTTGTTTTTTAGACAAGGTTTCTCTATGTAGCCCTGGCTGTGCTAGAACTTCCTCTGTAGATCAGGCTGGCCTTGAACTCACAGAAATCTACCTACCTCTGCCTCTTGAGCACCAATGTCAAGGGTGTGCACCTAGCTAAAACATAGCTTTTTAATATGTTGGTATTTTCCAGATTTTACTAATTATTTTTAGTGGTTACATAATACATCAAGATAATGTTCTATAATTGGCTTTCCTTGTTCCCTGTTGCTCAGTTTCTTGATTGTTTCTATTAATAATTCAGCTCTTAATCTCATAGGGGGCATTTGATACTATGGTGTCCTGTTGTCTGATGCCTGGACTGATGATTACTTGCTTTAAGACAGTTCCAGAGAATGGCCCCTAAATTCTCAGCCAGACTAGATCTAACAGCACCTCTGTCTGCTTATTTACTCTCTGGATAACAGTAAGGCATTATTTCAAGAGTTTGCCAGTGTGCTATGGGACTGTGATAACCAGATTTGTCAACTGCGTAAACAGCTTTTGAGATCTAAAATGCTTGTTTCCTGAGACACATTTTATTTTGTGCTGTTCTTTAAAGTGATTATTCATCTTCATAGCTTTGTCATTAAGTCAATAAGTAATTATGATACTAGAGGAATTTGGTGTGATTTTCTAGATACATTGTAGTTTGTTTTTGAGACAAGGTCTTGAGATATATACCTGGTTGGCTTGACCTCAACCTTGTAGACCAGGCTGGAGATCTGTCTCTGCCTCCCCAGTGCTGGGACTGAAGGTGTACACCACTGTACTGGCTAGTTTTGTGTGTCAACTTGACACAGGCTGGAGTTATCACAGAAAAGTGAGCTTCAGTTGGGGAAATGCCTCCATGAGATCCAGCTGTGGGGCATTTTCTCAATTAGTGATCAAAGGAGTAGTGCCATCCCTGGGCTAGAAGTCTTGGGTTCTATAAGAGAGCAGGCTGAGCAAGCCAGGAGAAGCAAGCAAGCCAGCAAGGAACATCTCTCCATGGCCTCTGCATCAGCTCCTGCTTCCTGACCTGCTTGAGTTCCAGTCCTGACTTCCTCTGGTGATCAACAGCCATGTGGATGTAAGCTGAATAAACCCTTTCCTCCCCAACTTGCTTCTTGGTCATGATGTTTGTACAGGAATAAAAACCCTGACTAAGACAACCACCAATGCTCACTTACTCTGTGTGTGGTTTATCTCAGTTTTCCTTCTTTGAACCAAATGAATCTCAACAAACTGGGGTTAGTTAAGTTTATATTGCAGATGTGTTGTAAAGTTCCAGATCTGTGCTGGAGGATGTTGAGACATCGCCTCATTCTCTAGCATGGGCATTTCCAGTAGCCTGATGCCATATGGGGGCTGGGGTTGTGTCAGACTCTCTTCTCTATGGCCAGCATTCTAACAAGAGGTGTACTTGTGGAAATGACATAGATTGACACTCTCCAGACAGTAATTCATTAATAACCTCTATTTTGTTTGCTTGGGTTTTTTTTTTTTTTTTTTTTTTTTTTTTAGAAAGGATGCTCCTGTGTAGCCCTCTCTAGACTGAAAGTTGCAGACATGCTCCCGCCTCAGCTTCCCAAGGGCTAGAAACGTAGGCATGAGTGCCTGTTAGAGCCCAACTGGTCCTTCTAAAAATTCAGAGGTTTTCTATCCTACTTTCAGGGTCAGTTTTTAGTTCTAGTCAAGCCTCCGGTTTACTATATGTCAAATTTTGCAGAATGTTTGGCTTTGAAATGTAATAGATGATTTGGAATGATGTACAGCTGCTACCCCCCCCCCCCCCACAGTGTTTCTCTGTATATCTCAGGCTGTCCTGGAACTCACTCTGTAGATGAGGCTGGCCTCGCACTCAGAAATCCACCTGCCTCTGCCTCCCAAGTGCTGGGATTAAAGGGGTGCGCCACACTTGTACAGCTTCTTAATACATACTCAAGCCGGGCAGTGGTGGCGCACGCCTTTAATCCCAGCACTTGGGAGGCAGAGCCAGGCGGATTTCTGAGTTCAAGGCCAGCCTGGTCTACAGAGTGAGTTCCAGGACAGCCAGGGATACCCAGAGAAACCCTGTCTTGGGGAAAAAACAAACAAACAAAAAAACCAAAAAAAAAAAAAAAACCAAAAAAAAAAAAACAAACAACCCACACACTCAAATAATTTTATTATTTTTACAATGTTTATTAGAATAATTTAAGTGGAGAATGTAAGAAAAGTGAAGTTTTACTCTCTCCTGTGGCCAGATAATTTTTTTGAAATTAAGTAAATCTCAAGTTCTCACTGGGAAGTTTATAGAAGTCCCGCCCACCTCATCAATGTTGATGTTTCTAGGACTTTTTAGGAAAAAGCATTGTTGTACAGCCTTCATTGCTCTTTACACACGCCATCATAATTACTGTGCTTTCTGAAAGTACAGACATGGAAAAAAAAAAAACCAATTAAAGCAAATTCCAGATACAGGTAATGACAGTAAGCAGGCCCTTCACTAAGTGTCCTGAACCTCTAGAAACTAGGCTTTGCCACAGTCAGGTTGTTGTTAGAGAAGGTCACACCTGAGATTTGTCAGGTTTTGGAAAAGTTGCTGTAACATCATCTACATCAGACAACCATGCAGTGAGTTTATGACTGAGGGCCTCCGCTAATGCCAAAGTAGTAACTGATAGGCCTGATGAATCTTACTTTGAAATTTATAACTTAATTGATTTCCTATGTGAGGTTAACTTCAGGAGGACCAGCCCAGCTTTCAGTTGTTTCTGGAGTTGGGAAGGGGTAATTGCACTCTGTCAGTCCTCTGCTGTGCCTCTGTGGCCTCAGGCTACTGTTAACAGTGTTGCAGCCTCTGAGAGTGCAGCCCCTTGCATTTCTTTCCCACCTTCTGTAGGCAATAAAGGCCCAGCAGGAAGGAATTGTTCCTCATCTCATATCCTCAGGTGGCCGAATCAAGTAATTTTCTAGTCTAGGCTTGGTTGAAGGCGCTTGTGAGCTAGAGCCCCCCCAGGGTTTCTCTGTGTAGCCCTGGCTGTCCTGGAACTCACTCTGTAGACCAGGCTGGCCTTGAACTCAGAAATCCGCCTGCCTCTGCTTCCCAAGTGCTGGGATTAAAGGCGCCGGCTTATTTTTATTTTTTAATTTTTACATATACTGTTTGTTTGAGAGAGGGTCTATCTATGTATAATTGGATTGTCTGGATCTCACTCTATAGACCAGGTTGGCCTGGAGCTCACTGTCACCTACCTTTTCTCCTGAGTGCTGTGATTAAAGATGTGTGCCACTATACTCTCCTTTCTTAAAAGTATGGCCCAGGCTGGCCTTGCATTCACAAGCCTCCTCTTAGCCTCCAAGTACTAGGATTGTACCCACACTGTGAGGAGCCCTGTCTGCATTGGCTGGTGTGCAGTGCTGAGTTAACTCAGCTTTGGAACAGCAGCACCCCGAATGTCTAGACCGTTAGGTACAGCCACCATGTCTGCTGGGTCTTCTGTTTTATCTAATTTTTTGTTGTGGTGGTGGTTTGTATATACTTGGCCCAGGGAGTGGCACTATTAGGAGGTGAGGCCTTGTTGGAGTAGGGGTGGCCTTCTGGAGGAAGTGTGTCACTGTGGGGGTGGGCTTGAGACCCTCCTCCTAGCTGCCTGGAAACTGTCTGTTCCTGTCATCCTTTGGATGACAGTGTAGAACTCTCAGCTCCTCCAGCACCATGCCTGTCTGAATGCTGCCATGCTCCTGCCATGATGAAAATGGACTGTACCTCAGAACCTGTAAGCCAGCCCCAGTTAAATGTTGTCCTTATGCCTGGCGGTGGTGGTGCATGCCTTTAAGCCCAGCACTTGGGAGGCAGAAACAGAGGGATTTCTGTGTTCGAGGCCAGCCTGATCTACAGAGTGAGTTCCAGGATAGCCTGGGCTACACAGAGAAACCCTGTTTTGAAAAACAAACAAAACAAAACAAAAAAATGTTGTCCTTATAAGAGTTGTCTTGGTCATGGGGTCTCTTAGCAGTGGAAACCCTAACTGAGACAGTTGTGTAGCTGAGGATAGCCCTGAACAACTGGTCTTCCAGCCTTTCCTCTTCAGTGTTAGGACTACAGGCATGTAACAGTATGGCTGACTGCATTGTCCATTTGTTTGTTTTTACCTTCCTTCCTTCCTTTTTTCCTCCCTTCCTTCCCTCCTTCCTTCCTTCCTTTTTTTCCTGTTTTTGGAAACAGGGTTTCTCTGTGTAGTCCTGGCTGTCCTGGAACTCACTCTGTAGACCATGCTGGCCTCCTGGAACTCACTCTGTAGACCAGGCTGGCCTCGAACTCAGAAATCTGCCTGCCTCTGCCTCCCAAGCGCTGGGATTAAAGGTGTGCACCACCTCTGCCCAGCCCAGTGTTTATTCTTACCTCAAATTATTCTCTCATTCCTTCGACCTCTTGTTTATGAGCAGCATGCTGTCTCATTTTTAGGTGCTGCTCTTTTAATCCTGTTGTGACTGTCACACATTTTGTACGGCTTTAATCTGAGATTATTGGAGTTGTTTTGTGATTTATATAATCTGACCTGCTTTGTGGTTGACAGGAATATTTGGTGTTGAGTGAGATCTGCTCTAGATGACTGGGCTTCACACTTAGCTGACTCATTACTTTGTCCCTTCTTATAGACTTGTGTTCTATCTAGCATTTTGATGAATTCTTAAAATTACTTACCTTGCGGAATTATTATCTACAAGTACCAATAGATTAATGAGCTGGTGAGATGTGTAAAGGACTGTTACGAACCCTAACAGCCTGCCTTTGATCCCTGGAACCCATGTGGCAGGAGAGAACTGATTCCTCCAAGGTACCCTCTGGCCTCTGTGCTAACATGGCACATGGACTGTGCCATGCATATACATTGAATAATGTTTTTCTAAAAAGGCTTTAAAGAAATCACTGAATACTTCTGAGTTCTTAAATTGTCCTGTGTTTAGTACTAAGATTGATACAAAGACCAGGTTTTAAGGTCTAAATGATACTTAATTAATGCCCTGTTGTAAGAACTTACTGAAGACAGTTGGATATTTTCAATGGAACAAACTTTGTAAGACATTGGACAGATTTTTGAGTTAATTTAGAAGCGCTCATGACTGCATTTTGGCTGCCTAGCTATCTGTGACTTACTAAGGGCTTGCTTCTAAATTTAGCAAAGCTCAGAAGCGTTACTGGAGCTGTCCTAGAACACTTCAACTTGAAATTGTCTTGGAGAAGTGTATTTGGTGGTTAGGAAAGTAGATGAGCCATTGATAACATCATGGTACACCCAAGAGCCTTGAACTTATTGTGATACTATTTTAGTTCTCAAGAAATACTTCAGTTCAGTGCCTTTAAATTCCGTGCATATACTCTCTCTTTAAGGAAACACTTTATGGAACAATCTTCTGTATAGAAAATGGAGACTAGGATGGGACTCTGGGTAAATGCACTTGGTGCTCAAGCCAGACACCCTAGGTTCCATCTCTAGATTCTGCTGTCGGGAGAGAGCCAATTTCCAGAGGTCCTGCGAGCCCCACATGCACTTTATGGTACACATAGTTCACCCTTCCAGTCCCACACACTTTGATACAAATACTCAGGTTCTTTTAAGAGAAGAGACTGGGGGATGGGTGCTTTGATGGGACTGCTATTTACTTACTTACTTACTTACTTACTTATTAGTATGTCACTGGGGACTGGAGTGGAGCCCTGCACATGCTGGGCAAATGCTAAGTGCTTGATTTACCAGTGAGCTAAATCTCCAGTTCTGAAGCAGCTTTTAAAAACTAGAATTCTCTGTGTTAAAAATATCCTGCACCAGGCGTGGTGGCATATGCCTTTAGTTTTAGCACTCAGGAGGCAGATCTCTGTGAGTTTGAGGCTAGCCTGGTCTATGTAGTTAGTTCCAGGTCAGCCAGGGCTGTGTAGTGAGACTGTGTCTAAAACAAACAAACAAAAACCAACAAGCAAACAAACAAGATAAAAATAGCCTGAACTTCCTTGGAACCTCTTCCATTCTTGCTTGTCTTGTCTTGTCTTGTCTTGTCTTTTCTCTCCCTTCCCCACTTCCCCCCTCTTTTTTTTGTTTTGTTTTGTTTTGTTTTGTTTTTCGAGACAGGGATTGTCTGTGTAGCCCTGGCTGTCCTGGAACTCACTCTGTAGACCAGGCTGGCCTCGAACTCAGAAATCCACCTGCCTCTGCCTCCCAAGTGCTGGGATTAAAGATGTGCGCCACCACTGCAGTGTTTTTTCTTATCTCTGTTTTCTCTGCTTAAAACAAACAAACAAAACTAATAGACTTAGCTTCACCATCGATGTTTTAGTAACTTCAGAAGTGCATAGTGGTAAAAGTAAGCCTTTATTTTTCCCATCAGCAGAATGTCCTTCTCTTTCAGAAGTTTGTGCGTAGACCAGAGTGTTTAAACCAAGAGCTTTTAAACCTGCTGGTACGTGATAGCACCCCTTCCCTCTCTGACTCTCTCTCTGTCTCTGTCTGTCTCTCTCTCTCTCTCTCTCTCTCTCCCCCTTCCCTCCCCCTTTTCTTTCTTTCTTTCTTTCTTTGCTGAAGTCACAACATCCTCCTACTTCACACTCCTGGCTAGATGTTATTTTCACAATTGAGATTAGTGGCATGGAGGTGGGACTGTGGGTGTGGTCAGGATGGAATGTTCCTGGTTCATATAATCCAGGCCCTGGTTTCTATCCTCAGCATTGCAAGGGGGAAATTGCTGAGTTCATTAAGAAGCCCCAAATTTCACTCATGAAACCCAAACATATTTGCTAAGTTAATATATATTAACATTTGCTAAGCTTATATGTATTTCTCATATATAAGCATGGGGTCTCCCAAGGCTGTGGCTGCCCAGGACTGAGTTACTTAGCAGTCCCTCGCAGGCTCCCCTCAGTAGGAGTGTGTCATGTCATCAGAGCAATGTTGGGAAGGAGAATTCCCAGAGTCTTGCCACATGGTAAGTACATGTTTTACCACTGATCACTTCTCATAGTTTCTGAACTTAGAACATAGATTTGTTTCTTTGCTTTCAGATAGGGTCTCTCTGTGTAGTCCTGACTATCCGAGAATTCAAAACAGAGATCCTCTGCCTTCTGAGTTCTGGGATTAAAGGCAAACTCACCACAACTGGCTGAACATAGAGTTTTAAAATTTAATTAGATTTTGTGTGTGTGTGTGTGTGTGTGTGTGTGTGCACAAGAGAGGGGGTGAAGGGGCAAGCATATGTCACAGCATGTGTGGGAAGACTAAAGGACAGTTGTCCACCCACAGCTCATTTTGGTCCAGGGCTCAAGCCCAGGTTGTTAGCTTACACAGGAAGAGCTTTGTACCCATGGAATCATCTTGCCAGGCCTGAGCATAGGTGGACTTAAGTGTGTTTATTTTTTGAGGCAGGATCTCACTATGTAGTCCTGTCCTTGAATTCACAGAGATCTGTCTGTTTCTGCCTCATTATGCCTAGCCCTCAACATAGATTTTTAAGGAGAAACTTAATCTTCAAACATTTAGTTTTTATAAAGTCAGTTGCAGTTTTGTAGACCTTACACCAAGCTTCCTCTGTTTCTCTTAAGTTAATATAGCCCATTTGATGTAATGAATGAACCACTGTTGATACATACCCTTTTCAGACTACCTTAGTTTATATGTGTGTGAAGAGTGTATGTGGTGTGGTGTGTGTCTCTCGGTGTGTGGTGGTATGGTGTGTGTGTGTGCATGTGTGTGCATGTGTGTGCATGCGTGCTCGAGCTTGTTGGTGATATGATGTGAGTGAGGGGTGGTTCTGGATGTGGTTGTGATGGTGTGGAGGGGTGTGGGGAGTTTGGTGTGTGGTGGGGGCATGGTATGGTGTGTGGTGGGGAGGGGTTAGAAATCAGAGCCAGGGGCTGGAGAGAAGGCTCAGCGGTTAAGAGCACTGACTATGCTTCCGAAGGTCATGCGTTCAAATCCCAGCAACCAGGTGGTGGGCTCACAAACATCGGTAATAAGGTCTGACGCCCTCTTCTGGGGAATCTGAAGACAGCTACAATATACTTATGTATAATAAATAAACAAATCTTGTTTTTTGTTTGTGTTCTGTTTTTTTTGTTTTTTGTTTGTTTGTTTTGTTTTTTGGTTTTTCGAGACGGGGTTTCTCTGTGTAGCCCTGGCTGTCCTGGAACTCACTCTGTAGACGAGGCTGGGTTCAAACTAGAGATCCGCCTGCCTCTGCCTCCCAAGTGTTAGGATGAAAGGGTGCAGCCACCACTGCTCAGTCTTTTTCCATTTCCAAGTGTCAGATTGTTGGACTATGTCTCTCTAGGCTAAGCTGTGACAACCATGCGTTTAGGCTTTGATGCAGTGTGTTCTAATTGTTAGCCTGCAGTAGCACATGCCTCTAACTGGGAAGCTGAGGCAGGATTATTAAGAGGTCAAGGACTCCGTGGCCTACACTGAGTTGGTGGCTTGGGCAACAATGAGTGTCTCAAACTTAGTACTGAAAAATGCTTGCTGTTTGTTTGATTGTTTGTTTGTTTGGTGGTGGGGGTAAGACAGGGTTTCTCTGTGTAGCCTTGGCTATCCTAGAACCTGCTCTATAGACCAGGCTGGCCTCAAACTCACAGAAATCTGCTTGTTTCTGTCTCCCCAGGGCTAAGATTAAAGGTGCCCGCCACCACTGCCCATTGTGTAGCCATGCTTGCTGTATTTTGCAGAGGACCTCTGTTCTGTTCCCAGCACCCATGTAGAGGCCCATGACAGTCTATAATTCCCGTTCCCGGGCTTATATTTCCTCTTCTGGCTTCCTGGCATCAGGCATGCATGTGGTGCACAGACATACATTCAGGCAAAATATTTGTACAAATAAAATAAAAATTAGTTCTTTAATCATGCTGGCTGAATTGCCAGGTCTTGATAGCTGGGTGGCTATGGCTATCGTAACACTGCAGAGCCCTGTTGGTGGTTTTTAGACTTGAAGGTGTTGCTGGGAACTGGGTGGAGAACAGGGATGTGTTTTCTTTCTTATAGGCCTGTTCTCGTCCATGCTTCTCCTTGCCTTTGGACATTGAATTCCCCATGCCCTCCACTCATAGCACTGCTCCCCGCCTGCCTGTGGCCTGTTCAGAGGCTGGTATGGAAATTCACCATCACCCAGCCCTGTATCTTCACCACTACATAAAGCGAGAGGACCAGAGAGTCCCCTTGTGGCCTGCCTGCCCTCTTCGGTTGCTTTTCCTATGCAGCCCTCCTGGAGCGGCCTGAGAGTGCTGCCTCTTCTCAGGTAGCTGTGCCACAGCCTGTGTAGTGTAATGCGGTCTTGAGCTGAATGTGCCGACAGCAGCATCTGAGGCTTGTCCAGAGAGCAGAGGCAGCATTTCTTTGAATTCACCATAACCATAATTACCGGTCTCACAAAACTGTCTCACAAAACTGTCTCACAAAAGCAAGGCCAACTTTACCCTTACTGTAGACTCGTTTAGACTGAGGTTCAACATACACCAAAACTTTGCAGTTTCAAATTTTCAACCAGAGTGACAATAGTTTTTCATCAGCTAACACCTTTGTCAGTAGTTTAGAAATGGTGTGTCCAGTAACACACAGCACGTGCTTGCAGTTAGTGCTTGGTTTCCAGGTTCACCAAGTGAGCTCACATTTCTGGTCTTAAGCCATATTGCTCTTTTTGCCTGTACAACTTTTCATTTTTTTTTTTCTTTTTCCATTTTCATTTTTTGGTATTTCTTAGGGTTTCTCTGTATAGCCCTGGATGTCCTAGAACTCACTCTGTATAGACCAGGATGGCCTCAAACTCAGAAATCTGCCTGCCTCTGCCTCCTAAGTGCTGGGATTTAGGCATGCACCACCACCGCCCGGCCTGTGCAACTTTTCAAACTGCTTTTTCCTATATAACTTTAGCCTCTCCACACAGCTAACTAATTACGACTAACCACATCTCATCCTTCCCTCACAATTGGAACTTGACCAAGTTCCCAGTGGCCTATAGAGTTTCTTGCCTTCAGCTACCTGTCCACTGTCCCCAGTACGGGCATGCCTTTTGCCATTCCATCAGCTCTTTCTCTCTCTGGATTAGGGAGGTCCTGTATCTGGAAACCTTGTTGGATGCCTTTTGGCAGAATAGTCTAACCTCTTGGAGGGAAGGAGGAAATCTGTGCACACCCATCCTGCTCACCCTTCCAGCGTGAGCACATGGAGAGTGGATGACATTTTTATGTCATGCAGTGTTGCTGCCAGAGTTTGGGTACCAGACAGAAAATAAGAACTCTTGGGTTTGGTGACTCACCTCTTTAATTCCAGCACCTAGGAGGAAAGTGGATCTCTGTGAGGCCAGGACTATGTAGAAAGACACACCTGCCCCAGGCCCCCACTGAAGCCTGGGATGGCCTTGAGCTCACTGCAGTCTTGCCTTTGCCTCCTGAGTACTAGGATTATAGACCTTGGCCACTGGAATTTGTTGCCTCTTTTTTTTGTTGTTGTTGTTAATACATGATTAACTTCTTAGCTACTTTTCCTCTTCATTTTTTTAAAAATAAAATTCAAGTATACTTTACACTATTACTAACTACATCAGGAGCTCAAGGTCATCAATTCTAGGCCATATAATTATATGTAGGTTATATAGCTAATATTAGGCCAGCTTGGGTTACATGAAACCTAATGTCTTAACTCCAATCCAAGGTGATCTGACACATCTGGCCTCTGGTCACTGCATTCACATAGTGCATATGCATGCATACAAACTACCATACACATAAAAGTAAAGGTTAAAAAATTTTTAATAAGCTTTAAATATATTAATTTATTTGTATGTCTCTATGTGACTGTGTGAGAGCTAATGTCCCCCGAGGCCAGAGGCCAGAGGCCAGAGGCATTAGATATACTGGATCTGGAAGTATAGGTGGTTGTGAGCCACCTATCATGGATGCTGGGAACAGAAATGGGCCCTTTGTAAGAGCAGCACATCTTTCTAAAAGCCTCTTGAGGTTTAAAATTTATTTATTTATTTATTTATTTATTTATTTTATGTATATGAGTGCTCTATCTGAATGTATACCTCCATACCAGAAGAGAGAATCAGATCTCATTACAGATGGTTGTGACCTATCACGTTGGTGCTGGGAATTGAACTCTAGACCTCTGGAAGAGCAGTCAGCTCTTAACTGCTGAGCCATCTCTCTAGCCCCTTGATTTTTTTTTTTTTTTTTTAAAGGTTGTTACTTAATAAATAATCCCAATTTTCATCCATTTTTATTTTGGACAATAACCCAAAATAGTGGCAGCATTTTATTTTAGTGACATTCCAGCACATAGATGAGAGAAAATACCACTGTAAAACAAGGGTCTAAAATTTAGCTCCCTATGTTAACCTCGGCAGGTTTTTTTTTTTTATTCTTTAGGTGGGGGTGTGAACAGAACAGTCCAGGGTGGTTCCAGTCTGGGGTGTTTCCAGTCCGGGGTGCTTCCAGGTGCAGCCCCTGGCTTTGGGAAAGTACAGCTTTATTGGAGACTGGGTTAAGGGAAGAGGAGTCTGTTCTCACGTAAATCTCTGGTGCTTACCTCACTGCAGGTTGAAAGGAAGGATTTTTCCCCCTGTTTCTCAGGCCTTGCCAGAGTACCAAGGTTAGTTGACAGCTGTTTGAACTCTAAGTTGTATCCTGCACTTGCTCAAGTGCCCTTTGACTTCTTCCTGGTGTGACTAGCATTGCATGGTCTGTGGTGCCAAACATAGGTGTAGTCAGCCTGGACCATATCTATAGGAAACAGGATAGTGGAATCAAGAAAGTCTAGGTGGTTTACATTCTGTCTTGATCAGACTCAGGACAACTGCAGTGACCGTCACAGAGGAAGGTCTGATGTACTTTTCAAAACTGGTCTTCTGATTCCACCAGACACATTTCAGGCTGCAGGATACTTGTGTCTCCACTAGGAGCCAGTTCTTGGAGTGAACATGTTTTGCTGATAAACTTGGAGCTTGGGTGCTTTGTCAGTGAGTGGCCTGTGTTAGGACACCTACGTGGTGCTCAGCTGCTATAGGAGGACTTCACTTCTGACTCCAGGAGTCAGGGTAAGCAGCCGTGGGTGCATTGCTTTGGATATTTGGACTTGTTCAAACTGTGCTGGTCCATGCTCTATCTGTAATGCTGGCTGACCTTGAACTGGCCTCAAGTTCCTTTTTGTTTCAGCCTCTTGAGTAGCTGGGGCTCTCTTTTAAGTTTTTTATTTTTGGCTCTTGGCCTTGTAATATAAAGAAACCTTGAGTTGTACTTTTAACTTTCAACTCCTTGTTCTAGTTAAGCCTTATTAAATGACTTAGCCTTGAGATACACTGAGATTGAGCTGGGGCCCCACATAGCGCTCTGCGCTGAGCTGCAGTCCCAGTGGGTACATGGAACTCTGACTGGCTGACGATAAGTTGATATAACACTGGGATTTCAGTCATCGCGTCCACACTTCCCAGCTGCTTTTCATGTCCCCCACGTGGGTCAGTCAGCAAGCTTTGAGTCTGCTGTGGAGACCAGGCGAATCTTACTCAACCAACCTTCCCTAACTGTGTCCGATTTGGTGTGTAACGTATACTAAAGGTTATAAAACTTGATATTTTCCCAGAAAATGTTAACTTTTTTGTTACACCTCCTTACAAAGTACAATTCTGGGTTTTGGAATATGATGGATATAAGAGCTCTGTCCACAAAGATAAAGTTAGGTGTTGTAACATAGCAACTTTTGAGGTATGATTTTTTTTTTCTTTTTTCTTTTTTTTTTTTTTTTGGTGACAAACAGATTTAGTGTCATGTGAGGCCTTAATTTCTGCCTTCTCCATGGGCTTTTTCCAGTTTCAGCGTGAGCATCTGAACGGGTACCAGATGGAGCTGCAGTAGGATTAGTGTCAGACACCTGGCAGCTTGTGAAGCTCACATACTTTCATTATAGCAATTCCCTGTTACTAGAATTGACAGAGAATATACAAAATAAAGATGGCCAATTGAGAGGAAAAGCCAACAACATGAGTTTGATCCTTTTTCATGATCTGCTATGAGAATTTTTAAATACAAGTACAAATCTGCCAAGAACAACAAAAAAGCTGAAGCTATAGTTCACTCATGATAGTGTTTGCCCAGCATGCTTGAGGCCTGAACTCAGTGCCCAGCACTGCATAAGCCATCACAATGGTGTAAGTGGAAATGTCACTTTTATTTTCTCAGATGAGGTGAGATGAGCCTAGATTGTTTCTCTCTTACTATCTCTAGGCTTAGGCCTAGGAGCTTCTAGCCTCCATGCAGTCTAATCTTCTCCAAGCCTGGATCTTGAAAATTTTAATTTCCAGCCTCTTTTGTTAACCTAGGCCTAGAATGTTTCATTCTCTAAGACTTGTGTAAACTCACTCTTTCTAGCTCTTTCTGAACTCTGGCTGGCTAGTTCAACTCAACTATTCTGGCTCAAACTCCTCTCCAAGCTTACTGATTCAAATTGTTTTCTCTTGGCTTCCAACTGAATTGCTCTGGTCTGGTTGAAAAGATCATCCCTCGGGGCTGGCGAGATGGCTCAGCGGTTAAGAGCACTGACTGCTCTTCCAAAGGTCCTGAGTTCGGATCCCAGTAACTACATGGTGGCTCACAACCACCCGTAATGAGATCTGACGCCCTCTTCTGATACGTCTGAAGACAGCTACAGTGTATTACGCCGGAGCAAATGGGGCAAGTGGGGCTGGAACGAGTGGGGCCAGAGCGAGTGGGGCCGTCCTGAGTTCAGTTCCCAGCAGCCACATGATGGCTTATGGCCATCTGTACAGCTACAGTGTACTCATACACATAAAAAATAAATAAATAAATCTTTAAAAAAAGAAAAGAAAAGAAAAGACCATCCCATCCCCTCCCTCTCCCTCACTGCTCTTTGAGTAACCTCTTTCCTGTCTGTTCTCTTGAGAGTTGGGCATATCCTGTCTCTGACTCATTCTGTTAAACCTCTCTCTGATTTGTCACTTTATATGCCTCTTAATTAAACGTCATTGGTTGGGATTCTAGCTGGAGGATTAAAGGTGTGTGATGTGTCTGCGGTCTAGCTGGATCACATCCCTTGCCAGAGCAGTCATGTTGCTGGCTTATAACTCCTCTCTACAGTGGTTCATGGGAAGAAAGCACAGAGCACTAGTTATAATAGGTTAGGCTGATTGCCTTCACTGACAGTGAAAGTAGCACTTCTTTTCAAGTTGTCCGGGATAGTGATAAATAATGTGTCACACGCACGCACCCTTGTGACCCTCAAAAATAGAAAACTACCAAAAACCAGCCAGATAATCTGATGACCAAAAGTCCATGTGACCTGTGGACAGCAATCTTCAGGGCCAGAGTTGGTGGAGGGACTGTGATGCAGCAGCTGTGAACCCTTGGGCTCAGATCTTGGTTCCCATTTGTACCTCCCATTTACAAGTTCCTGGGTTTCTCGGGAAGAACCTCTATTCCTCCTTCTTTCTCCTGTTGCATTTTACTTAGGTCTCTCCCTCTGTGCACATGCACAGCTGCACATATAGCACACCCGTAAGTGGAGGGCACAAGATTCAACCCAAGTTAGCGGGGTTGCCAGCCAGGTTGGTTCACCTGTTGAACCGTCTTGCCAACCCCAAAGAATTTTAGATTCTTCATCTGTAGAAATAGTATGGTACTGCCTACTTTACAGAGTCGTGAGGATGCAACCGCCTAACATGTCATGAGTTCTGCTCCTGATAAAAATAAATTGTGTTCTTTTGGTTTGAGACAGTATCTCATACTATAGCTGAAGCTGACCAAATTGTGTAGCCAAAGTTATCCCCAAACTTAAATCTATCTGTAACAGCCTTTTAAGTGCTGGGGTTACAGTGTGCATACCATGCCCAATATAAATTATATTTTTATTACAAGAGAGATCGACTCATTCTTATCTAAGCTGTGGATAATTAGGTAAGGAGCGCTAGGAAGAAGGACTGGGGACTCACACTGAGGTGGGACAGTTGGTTTGACTTTACTGAGTGTGGTATATATGGTTCTGAAAGGGAGAAGTGACAGTGGGTGTCTCAGGTGATGGGTAAACAAGCACTGAAAAGATAGCAGCATTCTAGGTAGAGACGCCACACCCAGCAGACTACCATGCACACCGCTATCTCTGGGAAAGCAGTGGCAGAAGTTGGAGAAGCAGGAAGTTTACCACCAAGGGTTCTGGGTCCCAGGAAGAGTTATTTTGTTTCTTTGTTGTGCTCTGTTGTCAGATGTGCCTTCAACTTGTGGTTCTCCTGCTTCACAAGTATTAGGATTTTAGGTTTGCTTCATAGTACCCACTGCCCCACTTTAAGAAAAGGTCTCACTGTAGCCTGGGTGCCTCTGCCCTAGAGGGGCGCAGTCATGAGCATGCATCACTGCACTTGGCTGGGACCTGATTCTTGAAAGGTAGAATGTGAATTGAAGGAGTTTAAGAATAGAAATGATAACATACACATTAAAAAAGATACACACAGAGATGGCTCAGTGGGTAAGAGCACTGACTGCTCTTACGAAGGTCCTGATTTCAAATCCCAGCAACCACATGGTGGCTCAAAACCATCTGTGATGAGATCTGACACTTTCTGGAGTGTCTGAAGACAGCTACAGTGTACTTACATATAATAAAATAAATAAATATTTATAAATAAATAAAATAAAAAACACTTATTTTAAGTAAGAATTGTTACTGCAGAGTGATGGGGCAGGAAATCATTAGGAATGTTGTGTTCTTCCTGTGGAGATTATGTGACAGGTCGTCCACTCTCAAGGTAGAAGGGGTTAGTCTTGGAGGCACGGGAGATTGGCATAGACTATGAATTGGGAAAGGCAGTTGGAGAGAGAGAGTCTTTGGAATGTCATGCTTTCCGATTGGTTATGGTTAAGCTTGAGCTGCTTGTCAGACACACAGACAGATATGTGTGCGTGTGTACATACAAATGTGTTCATGTACATGCATACATACATACATACTTATCGAGTTGAGCTGGAGAGATTTAGGCATATCTATATGGAGTACAGACAATAAGGGATGATTGTAGTAAATGGCTGAGCGTTTGTGTGTGTCTGTGTCTGTCTCTGTCTGTCTGTCTGTCTGTCTGAACTCTTAAGTTTACCTGACTTCCCTTGCTTAGTACTGGAATTATAAGCATGTGCTCCAGTCACACCTGGCTAACGTGAAATCACAGAGCAAGAGTGATACCCAAGAGAGAATCTGGAGCTGGTGCTGTGGCTCAGCAGAGAGGGCCTTTGTAGCAAGTGTGAGGCCTGGACTTACAGGATAAAGGGACCCTTGAGGAACGCAGAACATGTCAAGAAGAAGTGAGTAGTGCTATGGAATATTCCTCCTTACCTTCACGTCAAAAATTCATCATATAGAAGTAGATCATGTGACTCTCTGGTGTGTCATCATTGTGTTAAATAGTTTTTTGTTGTGCCCATCACAACACCCTTCATGGGACAAACTCGAACAGAAATTCATACCTGTGATTTCATAAGACCAAGATGTAGTAAAGCATGGTGTAAAAGTAGTTCCTGTGTTGATTGTACTTTGAGTTTTCTAGAGCAGTGGCCAGGTGGGCCTGCCTTTCACTGTGCTCACCACAGCCCATGCAGTGCCTAAGAGGAGGCAGTACTGTGGCTGATGGCTTGGTGGTTAAGAGCATTGGCTACTCTCCCAGAGGACAAGAGTTTCATACTAGTACCCACATGGCAGCTCACTATGGTCTGTGACTAGTTCCAGGGACCCTACATTCTCTTTTGAATACCAAGGCACTGAGAATGCATTTGGTACACAGACATTCATGCAGGTAAAAAACTAAATTAAAAATAAAAAAGCAAAGGGGAAAAAAAGTGGAAGTGCTGTTGCCTGAGAGACTGTTCCCCTGTGCTGCTGGTTTAGAGTTCACCTGAAGTTACGTGTGTATGTATGGCTGAACATTACAGTACACATTGACCAGACAAGAAAATTTAGTTGAGGCAGTATGCTTAAAATCTTTGCAAGGATCTTTTGACTCTTGACTTAGAAAACCACCTCTGTTGGGCACACAGAGCAGTCATTTATCACTGTCCCCTGCTATCTTTCATTACCTGTCTCACACAGCTCTAGTTGTCTCTCTTCCATCCCCTAGACTTACTATTTTTTCCTTCCTCTCCCCTCCATTTGGGAACAGCTGGCATTTAATTGTGGTACCAGCCGCCAGCAGTTGTCACATTAGTAACTGGGTGAGCCCAACTGGAGGTGGGGGGCTGTTCTGCCCTTTTGAAGATCGGCCCCCACACCACCGTACTTAGGTACCCACGCTGGAGCAGAGGCAACTGGCTGTATCGTAAACTCAGACGTTTGGTGTGCGTAGGGACACTCATAGCTTAGAATATTTAAATTCTTGACAAAGCCTGTGCGCCTTATAGGCCAGTAGAATAGAAGGCAGACAGCGCTTTTGTTCCTGTTTCCTTGGTCTTCACACCCAGCAACTTATTTACTCGGCTCATGAAATGAAAAATGTTCAGTACATGTATTGATAGCATCTTGGTCAAATCACCATGCTTAAGAACACCGACAGGAGTGCTTCCTGACTCCATGTGTTCTGAGTCATCTGGCAGTGAGTGAGTTGGAGCTTGCCTTCTTGGCAAGGGTTGATTTCTCCACTAAGGGGTGAAATCTTCTTAGATATATATCTATATCTATATCTATCTATCTATCTATCTATCTATATCGGTAGTATATCTTTGATAGCTGATTTTTTTTTATAAGAGATGGTGTACACATTTAAGCCCAGCAGTTAGAGGTAGAAGCATGCAGAACTGAGTTCAAGGCCAGCCAAAGTTACACAGTCAGACCTTGTCTTAAAAAATAAAACAAGGGCCAGGTGGTGGTGGTACATGTGTTTAATTCCATCACTCGGAAGGCAGAGGGCATGGGGCTCTCTATGAGTCCAAGGCCAGCCTGGTCTACAGAGTGAGTTCTAGGACAGCCAGGGCTACACAGAGAAACCCTGTCTGGAAAAACCAAATTGAATGAACGAATGGACAGGAAAGACAGCTCAGTAGAAGACCGAGGTTGGATCCCAGAACCACCCACATGGCAGATGACAACCACCTGTGGCTCATGAGTTGCAAGGAAGCTGACAGACTTCTTGTGACTTTTGTGGGTCCCGGACATCCTTGTGGTGGACATACGTTATCCATACAGACAAAACACTCATACACATAAGTAAATACAAAAAAACAAACGTAGAGGTGCTCTCCTTATGGTGAAGAATAGCGTACCGTAAGCTGGGAGTGAGTGTTGATTGCTGCGTCGTGATTTATGCTGCTTTTACTCCTTCCTTTGGGAGTGTTAAAGCTGGAAGTGAGCACTGCTCACTGCATTGTAATAGTGTGTTTTTGTTTACTTGCTTTGGGGGTGTTTGTGAATGTGTATGGCAGTCAGAAAACTTAAGGGCTTTCTCACCTTCCTTCATGTTGGTTCCAGTGGTTTGAACTCAGTCCTCAGGCTTGGCAGCAAGTGCCTTTACCTAGTGAGCCATCTCACCAGCCCCTAATGCTGATCATCTTTATAGGTAGATTGCTTGGTTTATGGCAGACTTGGAATAGTTTGCTCTTGGTGCTGAGCCCCAGAATGGTTTCCTCTGTAACAGCATCCAAGAGGCTTAGCACAAGTCCTTCGTTGTAAACAGGCAATTTGTGCATAAATTCACAAAGCATAGTCCATGTTATGTGAACCTAGACCTGCATGGGAAGCAGTAGCACTGCCTGATAACTGGAAGCTGGGAATCAACTGGCAGGTTCATGATGACATTTTAGTAGAGTGCTTGAACTATATGGACATCTTACAACTGTAATCCTACATTCTGGAGACTGAGGCAAGAAGATTGTTCTGATTTCAGCCTCGGCTACAGGGTGACTGTCTCCAAAAAAAAAAAGAAAAAAAAGGAAGAAAAGAAAAACCCAACAAAGTCAAGGTCTCTGGCCAGCTTGTTCACCTCACTGCTCCCCCTTCCCACAGCACAGCCATTTTTTGGCCCTGGCCCCTTTACAGCTTAGTCTGTTTTCTCCTTTTTTTAAAAAATTGTTTATTTTTATGTGTGTAGGCATTTACCTACATATATGTATGTGCACCAGGTACGTGCCATGCCTGGTGCCCAAAGAAATCAGAAGAGGGCGTGGATCCCAAGACTGTAGTTATGGGTAGTGGTAAGCCGCATGTTAGTGCTAGGAACCAGAACTGTGTCTCCAGCCCCTTCTTCCTCTTTTAAATGAAGCCAGTTAGCAAAACTTAGTTTGAGGCATGGTCTGGTTGTGTACGTTCCTGCCTCAGCCCCAGAGCCTTCCTGCTGCTCACTCTGGTAAAACAGCCCTTCCATATATGTATACTCATGCAAGAGCTGAAAGTGGTCACAAGTGTGCAGGCCACAGAACAGCTGCCAGTGTCTGCTTACTCTTTCTTTGTAGTTTTGTTGTTGTTGTTTAGATTTTTGTGAGGAACCTTTAAATTTTACATACACATACACGTGTGTATTTCATAAAATAAATATGCATGACAGTGTTGAATCCCCAGGAACTGGAGTCATGGATAGTTGTGAACTACACTGTGGGTGCTGGGATTTGACCTGGGTTCTAACAGGGACAACGAGTGCTCTTAACCTCTGAACCATGTCTTCAGCCCTTGAAAATGTATTTATTCTGTATATGGATATTTTACCTCTGTGTCTGTCTGTGCACCACATGTAGTGTCCAGGAGGCCAGAAGAGGGTTTCTGATCTAGAACTAGAGTTGTAGCTGGTTGTGAGCTACTGTGTAGGTGGTGAGAACTGTGTGTGCTCATGAGCTTAGAATGACCAAGATTATTCCAAACATATAAAAACTGATTCCCACTGGGCAGTGGTGACGTACACACCTTTAATCCCAGCACCCAGAGGTGGGGGGTGGTGGGGTGGTGGGAGGGTGGATCTCTTGAGTACTAGGCCAGCCTGGCCTACAGAGCTGAATTTCAGGACAGCAGGGATACATAGAGAAACATGTCTTTCTGAAACAAAGGAAAACAAAATGTAAAAGCCAACAACAACAACAACAACAACAAATACCCCAAAATTATGTGTTCACATTTGCCCCCATCCTGAAGTAGGAGTACCTAATAGGGAGTGCTCCCCCCCATTGTGTGAGCGTGTGTGTGTGTGTGTGTGTGTGTGTGTGTGTGTGTTGAAATAATGTCTTTAGTTAGCTCCCATTGGCCTTGAACTTGTGGTGATCCTCCTGCTTCAGCCTCACTATGTTGTAGGATATTTGATCACACTGAACCCCGGAGACTGTTATTTACTGAAAAAACAAAACAAAAACAAACAAACAAAAAACAAAAAAACTGTTCCTAGTTGTGGTATGGCTCAGCCCGGAGCACATACTTTTTCTTTCTTTCTGTCTTTCTTTTTTTTTAAAGATTTATTTTATTTATAAGTGAGTATACTGTAGCTATCTTCAGACATATCAGTAGAGGGCATCAAATCCCATTACAGATGGTTGTGAGCCACCATGTGGTTGCTGGGAATTGAACTCAGGACCCCTGGAAGAGCAGCCAGTGCTCTTAACCTGAGCCATCTCTGCAGCCCTTTAATACACAATTTTCTTCCCAAGCAATGAAAGTAAATTTAGTTTGTAGAAGGAAGCACCCATGTTTGAAAGTGATGTCTAATTGAGTAGCAAAGTGATGAATCAGAGAAAGATTTGCCAGAAAAGGATATGCCCAGCTCTCACAAGAAGAGAGAGGAAGGGGAAGCTCCTTAAGAGAGAGCATCGAAGAGAGAAAGAAGGAAGGAAGAGGCAATTTTACCAGGACAGTGATAGAGAGACAGGTTGAAGAGAGGACAAGCTAGACACATGTGAAGACAGAAGGAGCCAGAGGTTGAGAAGGATCCAGAAGATTAGAACAGATTGTTAAAGTTAGTATGAAGCCAAGCAGAGCAGTTCAGGAGAGACAGACAGACAGACAGACAGACAGACAGACAGACAGACACACACACACACACACACACACACACACACACACGCACGCATACACACCAGATTGAATTAGTCAACTTGGAGAGGCGTTTGAGCCAGAACAGCCAAGTACAACCAGCCAGCAGAGTTTAGAAAGAGCTAGTTAAGAGTGAGTTTACACAAGTCTCAGAGGCTGAACCATTCTAGGCCTAGGTTAGATTGTACAGAGGCTAGAAACTTCCAGGACTAGACCTAGGTTAGCAGACAATTGCTTCAGGTGAATTAAAAGTTCGGTTTAACATCCCAAGACATTCTCCATACCTGAAAACTGTGATAGCTTGAGAATATAAGGCCAGGAAAAAAAGTGGCCATTTGAAATCTTAAAGCACAGAAGGCTGTGGAAGCATAATTTTACAAACCAGATTAACTCTTCCCCTCCCAGTGCTGTAGGCTATAAGCTCAATGAAAATTGAACTAAGTCTCCTAAAAATAGACGTTCATGACACAAAACCATCTTGTGTGTAGAGGAAGAATTACAAAGGCTGAGTGGTTCTGCTCTAAGCAGGTGATCACACTCTGATCTTTATAACTTGGGAGACGACTGGTCACTTCAGTCAAGAGAGTGACTTACTGGTGCTGGGCACTCGGTGCTTCTCAGACCTTGTGGCTGTTCTGTTGAGCGCCATAGCCCACCCAGAGCATGGAATGGCACACACAGTTCCCTCTGAGATAGACATGAGATCTGACACACCACTGTTTGCATCAACAGCTCCTCTTATTAGTGTTTCTAATCTTTGTCTTCTCTGTGGGTTGTGACATTTCTGTGCACCCCAAGTGCTGATTTTCTGCACTTCCCAGTGTGTAGGTGCTCAGAGAACTATAGACAGAGCAGAGAGGCTTGTTGTATCTGGGACGTGCCAAGTACAGTACTGCGCTCTCTGATGTCCCTGCCCCCAGCCTGTCAGGAACTTTGTTCCTTTCAAGCCTTCTGGCCCTGCAGCTGCCTGCAGGAAGCCCTAAAATGGTAATTAGCAGGACCGCCTCCACGAGCAGTAAAAGGTGTAATTAACCTGCCTGGCAGTACTTTACAGTCCTGCAAGACACTCAGAGGAAGGGTTGTCACAGCCTGAATTCTCATGCCTGTTTTCCTCATGAAAAGGGTATGTGCTCATGGTCTTGCAAACCTTGAGTGTCCATATTTTTGGAAACAGAAAGAATATGTGACAAGACACAATGTGAATTAGGGTATGCTAGTTAAAGTGGAGCATTCAGAGATATATTTTAAAGGCATTTCAAAGCCCCCCTCCCCTTTTTTTCCTTTAAAGCATTGTCAGAAGGCTGGAGAGTTGGCGTAATGGTTAAGAAGCCTTGTTTTTCAGAGGTCCTGGTTTGGTTCTGAGCACCCAGATGAAGGCTCATATATGTTTGTAACTCCACTTCCAAAGGCTCTGATGCCCTTATCTGACCTCCTTAGGCACTATGAGTATGCATGCATGCATGCATGTATACATACATACATACATACATACATAACATACATACATACATACATACACGCAGGCAAAACACTCATACACATAAAGTAAATAAATAGGAGGAGGATTGTGGGTGTAGTGGAAAGGGCTTATAGGGGCCACCCTTCCCTGAGACTTTATGTGAATGGTCACTAAGGAGGGAGAGACATTCTCGTCATTGTTGTGGGCCCTGACCAGGTACCCAAGCTCCTGTAAAACACACTGGGTCACGGCCACACCTCCAGACAGAAAAAAAAAAGTAGGGTTGGGGTTAGTTTGTGTTGTGGGTAGTGTTTGTCAGCTTGACATACCTGAGAGGAGGAAAGCTCAGTTAGGTGGTCCTATGGGCCTGCCTACATCCTAAGAAAGGCAGCTGAGCAAGACAGTAAGCAGTGCTCCTTCATGCTTCTGCTTCAGTTCCTGCTCCAGGTCCCTGCCTTCACTTCCTTTACCATGGCCCCTCTCCTTCCCAAATTTCTTTTGGTCAGTGTTTTCTTACAGCAAAAGAAAGCAAACTAGGCCAGGAGAGAGGACGAGGAGGCTCATCAGGAGTAGAAGAGAGACAATGGGGTGAGGAGGGTGCAGAACCTAATAATTAATATATGCTGGTTTGTTTTCTAAAGTGTAATGTTTATAAAGCATAGAGGAGAGTTCTGGGCATGCAGCTCAGCAGCAGAGCAGTTGCCTGGTGTGTTCAAGGCCCTGGACACTGTCCCCATCATAGGGTGGGTGTGTTGGGCTTGTTGGGGAGAGAGAAGCAAATTCAGATTCTTTAAACACTGCATGTGTGTTTTTAATGTTAGCTGTGGAAACTTTTCAAAACAGGTAGAGTTACCTCTGCCTAGTCAGTTTCTTATTTAAAAGACTTTAGGATTATTTATGTTTGTGTTTTGTCTACATACATACATGCATGTGTACTGTGTATGTGCCCACTACACAAGTTCAGAAGAGGGTGTCAGATGCCCCGAGACTGGGGTTACACAGGGTTGCAAACCCCTATGTGGGTGCTGGGAACTGAGCCTGGGTCCTCTGGAAGACCAAGTGGCCATTGCTCTTCTCCCTGAGCTGTCTCTCAGCCTGGGACTTCTCTTTGCTGCCTGCTGCCACGTGGATGCTTCCTTAGTAACCTAGGCTTCCTTGGCCCTCAGGTCTGCGGGCCGTATGCCAGCCAGGGGTGTCATAAACACCGAGTCTTCGCTCTGCCCTTTAAAGCCTGCACACTGTGGTCCAGTTCCCTGTCCCTCTGTCTCCTGGTGTCTCCACTTGCTGCCTGCTCACTTAGATTTACTATTTCAGTCCCTAGGCTGTACAGGGCTCGGGATGCATCTTTAGTGCCATTGTGCTAAACCCCTTCTTGCCCCGGGACTCTTCTTTTGTTTTGGTTTGGTTTAGTTTTTGGTTTTTCAAGACAGGGTTTCTCTGTGTAGTCCTGGCTGTCCCGGAACTCACTCTGTAGACCAGGCTGGCCTTGAACTCAGAAATCCGCCTGCCTCTGCCTCCCAAGTGCTGGGATTAAAGGCGTGCGCCACCACCGCCCGGCTTTAAAGATTTATTTTATATGTGTGTGTACACTGTCTGGTCGTCTTCAGACACACCAGAAGAGGGGAGCAGATCCCATTACAGATGGTTGTGAGCCATCATGTGGTTGGTGGGAATTGAACTCAGGACCTCTAGAAGAGCAGTCAGTGCTTTTAACTGCTGAGCCATCTCTCCAGCCCTCTTCGTCTGTTGTAATCTTTCTCTTTGCTCTACTTGAATTCTCTGTCCTAGTTGCCAGACCTACACTAGATAAACCATCCTCACAGTATCTGCCCTGGAGAGATTTCTTTTGATCCCCATCTTTGTGTGTGATTGGGTCTGAAGCTCTCCACCACTCCCTGACTTTCTCATCACAGAATTCATTATACTGTAAGCATACTCTTACGAATTATCACTTGGGAGGTGTGTGGGTGCAAGTCAGTTATTGTCCACTTTATGTGCACGTCAGGGGATAGCACTCTAGCTATAGGGCTTGCAAAGGGAGGACTTATTTACAGCTCTCTCTGACCTCTGAAGTTGTAATTATCTTTTTTTTTAAACTTTGTTTATTTTTTGTGTATGCATGTTTTGCCTGCATGTATATCTGTATACCACATGCATGGCTGATGCCCTCAGAACCATAAAAGAGCTTCAGATCCCCAGGACACTTAAAGTTACAGACAGTTATGAGCCAAGTATGTACACTCACATGGTGGGATACATATGTCCGGGTCAGAGGGCAGCTTGCAGAAATGTTCCTTTCCTTCTACCATGGGGGTCTTGAGGCCTGACAGCATACACGTTCACCGAGCCCACTGCTCCTTAGAACACTTGCCATGCCCCTGACTGTTGATTACTTTCCTGCACGCCTGTAACATCACCAAGGGACAAGTCTCTCAGATGTCTGAAGGGTGGACACAAATCTGAAGTGAGCTCCTTTATCCAGACTGGCCTGCAGGAGATGGTGCCCTTGTGGTGGGTGCAAGGTAGACGGCCTGTCTGTCTGTTAGGCAGGAGCCTCTGCAGTGGAGTGACATTACCAGTTGATCATTTATTTCTAAGAGGTGCTGGCTGCTTGATCTAGTCACAGCCAGCTGTCCAAAGGTATGTACTTAGTATTTGTCATTTAAACCCTGAATGGCTCTATCCCAGGAGGACTGTGTGTAACCTGCCTGGCTAAGAGCAGCAAACAGAATGTGGTCAGACAGCTGTGCTCTTTCTGCACTGGAGCAGCAGCTCTCAGCCTGCGGTGCTGACCCTTCACGGGGGGTTCCCAGACCATCAGGAAGCACAGGGATTCACATTATTATTTATATCAGTAGCAAAAATATAGTTAAAAAGTAGCAACAAAAAATAATTTTATGGTTGGTGCCCACCACAACATGAAGATGTTTTAAAGGATCACAGTGTTAGGGAGGCTGAGGAGCACAGTGCTAGAGGGCGACTGTGGGGCTTCCTGGACTCCTCACTCATTGAGCCACTTTGCCTCTGTCTTGCTCTGTGTTGGACTACTTCAAGTTTTTCCTACCTGTGGCTGATTTGGTGTCATTAATCTTAATTCATGTTCAGCTGAGATTCAGTAATTCCTTTATCGTTTTGTTTTATCTATTTTTATTTTTATTTATTTTTTGGTTTTTTTCAAGACAGGGTTTCTCTATATAGCCCTGGCTGTCCCGGAACTCACTCTGTAGACCAGGCTGGCCTTGAACTCAGAGATCCACCTGCCTCTGCCTCCCAAGTGCTGGGATTAAAGGAGTGTGCCACCACTGCCGAGCTCTCATTTTATTTTTCTCTCTTTTATTTTTCACACTCATGAATACTTCTGAGAGCTAGGATTGGCTTTTCTTCTTCCTCATTGCTATTGTAGCTTCCTAAACAAACCTTTTCAGTGTGCTAGACAATTAAATGTTAGCTAAAGTATAGTTCAGAGGAGATGGCTAATGTAGTTGTGATATAATGTAGCTGTCCGTCAATAGCCAGGCTGCACTTTCCAAACCTTTGTACCCTCATCCACTTACCAACTTGATTTTTAGGTTTGTTTGTTTGTTTATTCTTTAAAGACAAAACAAGGTGTTGGGGCTAGAAAAATACCCCAAGTATACAGTGCTTCCTGCCTTGTGCCAGGCCCTGGGCTCAGTTCTCAGCACACAACAGCAAGGGGACTAGAGAGGAGGTGGAGTCTCACTCCCCAGGTTGCCCAGACTGGCCTTAGGCGGTCCTCCTATCTTACCACCCACCGTGCTTAGCTACACGTGTTACCCCACCTAAATAACATTACTCCGTTTACTGTTGGAAGTCACACTGTTAGATCTAGGAGCTGCTTGAGAAGTCCCAGCTCTGCTCAGGAGAGTGAGGCCTAAGGGTGGCTGGAGTTTTGGAGCTAAAGGCCAGCCTAGGGAACAGAGAAAGACCCCTGTCTCAAGGGTTGAAGACCTCAGGCTGGAGAGATGGCTCAGCTGGAGAGATGGCTCGGCAGTTAAGAGCACTGACTGGTCTTCTAGAGGTCCTGAGTTCAATTCCCAGCAACCACATGGTGGCTCACAACCATCCATAATGAGATCTGATGCCCTCTTCTGATGAGTCTGAAGACAGCTACAGTGTACTTACATATAATAATAAATAAATCCCCCAGTTCCCAACAACCTCATGAAGGCTCACAACCACCTATACAGCTACAGTGTAGTCATATACATAAAATGAATAAATCTTTAAGAAAAAGGGTTTGAAGACCTCTTAAATCTTCTTTTTTATAGTTTTCCTCTAGAAGTCGAATACTTCCTTGCCCCATAGCAGACTTTACTATTTACAGTTACTCCTTACTGCCTTCTAGAAGACACCATGGTCCGGTAGGAAACACTACAAGACTGCCAGGTGGTGTTGGCAGGGTTTCGCTAGGAACCATAGGGAATGGAGGCTGTGGGCAGGGAGAGGGGGTAGAACTTCCAGCCCAAAGGTGGAGGAGACTACCATGGCTGGGAGCTGGCACTGTACAGACACCTTAGGAAAGGGACCAGAAGATGGAGACACTAACGCCGACACTGTCCCACCTTGCCGCACTGAATGAGAGCGTGGGAGCCTGTTTGTGGTTCATACGGACCCCGGCCACAGGAGGGGATTGCCATCTGCTTATTCGTAGAAATAGAGGTGGGTTTCTCTGTATAGCCCTGACTGTCCTAGAACTCACTCTGTAGACCACGAACTCAGAAATCTGCCTACCTCTGTCTCTCAAGTGCTGGGATTAAAGGCGTGCGCTACCACCGCTTGGCCGTGTTTTTTTTTTTTTTTAATCTATACATATTTTTAATTTTTATTTTGTTTGTTTTATTTTGTTTCACTATATAACCTTGACTGTCCTGGAACTCACTTTGTAGACCAGACTGGCCTTGAGTTTAGTGTCTCTCCTCCTAACAGCTGGGAATTAAAGGTGTGTGCCACCAGTACACAGCTGGCTTCTAATTTTTTTTTTTGATAGCAGCTTACTGTGTAGTCCTTCCCGGTTTAGAACTCACTGAGATCCACTTACTCCTGCCTCTCACGTACTGAGATTGTTACCCCACCCAAAAAAGTGCAAACATGTCTGGCCTTACAGCAGCTTCTGTAAACCACTTTCTTGATAGGGAAACCACTTCCTCATGCCCCTTGGAAACTCCTTTCTCAAGTGCACCACCCCACCCCAAAAGCAAGCGCCCTGTCCACTGTCTTCTCCCTTGGGCTGTGACTGTGGTGCCCAGATAATTAACCTCATAGCCAGAAACAGCATTTGAGGATGCAAAGCTCATGACCCTCCTGGGTGACCTACCCATGCTTGAGCTCTCTCAGCTCACTAGAGTGGGTCCCTGCTAACCATCTGTATTCACCTCCACCCTGGGAGAGGGGCTAGGTACCTACCAGCAGCTCTCTTTGTTTAGTACAATGATCACAGTAAGCCTACACTGATCAGGCCATATACTATTCTGCCTCAGCACTAGCCCAGACTGGCCTGGGATTTACAACTTCTGTCCAAGTTCCTGGGTGGAACTACCCTTTATTGTGAATGATGGCTGTCTGCTGTTTAGGCTTTAAAACCCTCATTGTTGAGTTTCTCACTGTAAATCAATGGATTTTACAGCTTGTTCCTGGAATCAAGAAGATCTCAAGTTGAACTGAATGGACTGTTTTCTGTTGTCGTTAATTGGGTTGGAGGGGTTCTGCAGGGTGGAGGGAATGATTGACAGATGAGGTTGTCAGAGTCAGAAAATGTGTGCTTGCTCACCTTTTACCTTAGTGTTGGATTGGTTTCATGTTTTAAGACCAGAGAGGTTTGCATAAGACAAAAAACCCTTGTGTTTGGGAGCAAGATGAAAAAGAGCAGTAGCTAAAAATAGGATGTTTAAAGCTAGAAATGGTGATGCACGCCTTTAATCCCAGCACTGAGGAGGCAGAGGCAGGCAGATCTCTGAGTTTGAGGCCAGCCTGGTCTACAGTCTACAAAGCGATCTCTACGACAGTCAAGGTCTACACAGAGAGACCTTGTTTCAAAAAATATAACAAACAAAAAAATGCTGTTAAAGAGTTATTTTGGGGTTTTCATCAGATGTTAGGAAGGTCTGATACCATTCGTTAAGGAAACTTTGCTGCTAACTTTGGCCAAGGAGTCTGCACATGGCTTCTTCTGCTCAATGGCTTTGCTCGGACTGGGCAGAGTAACAGTTGACGTTTGGGATGAACTTTCTTGATTTGGCCATGGCGACCATTACTATACCACCTGACCTGGTACACACGGCAGTGTGATTCTAGAGCTCTGAGAGGGTATCCCTTCTGTTAGTTCACCTTAGTCTGGCTTGATATTGGACTTTTGCAGAGCTTGCTTAGTACAAGCTGTGACAAGATTGGACAAAGTGTCTGGAGCATTCTAGGCAGCCACTCTACGGCTGAGCTCTGTAGCCCTAGCCCCGGGGGGCTCCCTGGGTACATTTTGTCCTCTTGAAACTTCCAGATGTTTCTGTGTGTTGCCTTCTCCTTTGTGTGTTGCTCCCTTTCCCCCACTACTGCAGTTGAAGTTCTAACATGGTGAGCACAATCTAGTCAGTAACAGGCCTTTCAGGTAAAGAACAAAGCAACACAAAAAGCCACACCACCAAAGACAGCTACTCTAAGTGGAAACTCTCTGTAAAAAGTCTGCCCTGTGTTGTATGAGCATTTGGGTTTCACTGTCTGCAGATGTCTGCATAAACTAACACCATGTAAATGTGAACCATGTCCTGTTTTGTCAAAGTACCCTGAGCATCTTTCCTAAGTGACAACTGAACCAGGACGAGTTGAGGGAGATAGCGGTTTATATTTTGAGTCCTAAACTCTTTCTCAGAGAAAGAAATAACTCTGTAATACACTGTGATTTGGTGATTTTTTTTTTTTTTCTGTTAGACTTATTTTAATGATACGATAAACTCAAATGAGAGGTCCGAGGGGCTTCTGGGCTCAACCAGCTGTTAAAGAGAGGTGCAGGGCTGGCCTGATGCAGCACAAAAAGGCACTTGTGAGGGAGAAACCGCAGGCCTTTTTATATTTCTTAATATGAAATCAACATCCCCAAGACTGCAGGACACAAACTATTTCAGACAGCTCAGAGACAGCAAGAATGTGTTATGTTAGTGCCCTAACTCTACACACACACACACACACACACACACACACACACACACACACAGACACACACACACACACACTCTCTCTCTCTCTCTCTCCCCCCCCCCCCCCCCTCTCTCTCTCTCTCTCTCCACTTCTCCCCTTCTCCCCTTCTCTCCTCCCCCTCCCCCCCCCTCCAATCTGTAGCTAGGGCCTGGTGAGGTAGAGACCACATATTCAAGCCCCAACTTCTCCATTCTGCCTGTTTTGATGTCAGTAATCATCACTCTGGGTGACAGTGGACTCTGAACAGGGCCTGCTGTACACTTTCCTCATGGATCTTCTAGTAATGGTAGCAACTCTTAATTGTTCACCTGTGACATTTTTGAACTTCTTTTGTTGTTGTTACTGTTTTTGTTTATTTGTTTGTTTTTAGAGACAAGGATTTCCTCTATGTGGTCCTTGTCCTGAAACTCAGTGATCCACCTTTGCTGGGGTTACCACTGGCTGTCTTTGAACTACTTAAGGGGTGCTTGCATTTCCAAGATGCCTCTGTGGTCCTGGGCTTCTAATGTGATGACTTGGGCATCTGAAGCATGTTTATCTCTGCATCAATCTTGTTGCAATTGAGTGAAAGGATAAAGCTCCAGAGTCTTCCAGACTGTTGATGGTGAATGTCTCTGGGAGAACTGCAGCTATAAAATATAAGCGGCAGGCCAGCCTGTATATGGCCCTCTAACACAGAAAAAGGGGAAACTACAAAAGTTAGTCACAGGTCACACATGCCCGTAGAAGATGGCATCTGTAGGTGTCCAGGAAGCACCCTGCGCCAAGAAGGAAGTGGGATCAGAGCTCTAGAAACCAACACACTTCCTTTGCCCGAAGCTAATCAAACATTGCCTCCTTTATCCATTTGTGGTCACTTGTCCCTACTGTGGTCACATATCCATCCTGAAACCTTCCTGTCTTAGAGACAGTGCACAAGAGCAGGCTTAGGACATGAATCTGTCTTCCCACTTTGAGGTACATGGTGACCTTTTGAGAATGACAAGCAGGCTGATTACCTGTCTCTTCCTTTATTTTGCCTCATCCTCTTTGGAACAAATTTAGGGGATCTGTCTTCTTTGTAAAGATGTAAGAGGTCCTGCTGACCATGGTGGTTCATGTGTCTCTGCACCTGGGAGAGTGAGGTAGGAAAAGTGCCATGAGTTTAGGGCCAACCTGGGCCATATAGTAAGACTCTGTCTCAAAATCCTCCACCCACCCACCCCTGCTCCCAGAAAAGAGATTTCTTGTCAGCTAGTGAAGAGTGTATGCTGAACTTCTGTAATCTGTGGGTCCCTCTGCTCTGTGCACTATGGGCACCAAACAGAACAAAGCCCATATAGACAAGTCACTACCTCAAAATAAATATACACCATATACCATTCTGAGAGGAGCCTAGATGAGCGTTGAGTGCTGAGCCAATACACATGACAGAGTAGTGGTACATGAGACATTCTAAACTATTATGTTGTTACTGACTAATCCTTAACTAAATAGTGTAAAAAAGAAAGCTGAGAGAGAAAGCTAGCTAATGTTTCATGAGCTCTGAAGTATGCCTGGGAAGAGTTAACTGGACAAGAACAAGGAAGCCACTGCACAGGACAGAGTAGAGGTGGTGTTTGCTTATAGATCGCCTGAAGTAAGAATTCATTTGGAGAGTTAGTGGGTAAAATGGAAGGCTTGGTCAGTGTTCCACTGCTGTGAAGAGGCACTGTGACCACAGCAACTCTTAGAAAAGAAAGCTGCTAATTGGGTCTGGCTTACAGTTCAAAGGTTTGGTTCATTGTCATCATGATGGGAAGCAAGGCCACCCGGGAGATGAGAGACATGCGACATGGTGCTGGAGGCTGAGAGGTCACATCCAGACCAGCAGAAACGAAGCAACACTGGGCCTGGCTTGAGCCTTTGAAACCTCAAAGCCTACCCTTAGTAAGGCATTTCCTCTTACAAGGCCACAAGTACTCCCACAAGGCTACACCTCCTAATCCTTCTCAAGTCTTGCCACTCCTGGTAACCAACCATTCAAATGTATGAGCCTGTGGGGGCCAGTTCAGTCTTGCACTGCCATGCCTGAACATTGGTGGGCCTTGCTGGACCGAACCTAGCTACGTGGGCGGCTGTGAGGGAAAGAGCACAGGTGATTTTAACGGCAGGAGTTTGGGGAGTGGGGGATTTCATACCACCTTTCTGGGCTCCCTTCTTTCTTTATTGGATGGCTTTGCATCGCTAACCATTTTAGTGAATAGGTTACTGAAAATTGTTTAATAAAACAACATAATTTGGGAGAAAAACCACTAAAGTTACATATATATGATTTATCAGTACCGTGGTCAGGATAGGTTGGGGTTTTTGTCTGCTCGTTTGTTTTACTTAATTTCGTGAAAGGCTTGGCATGTCTGGGAAGCTGGCACAACTGGTCACCTTCTCACAGAGCTGTAGGCTTGCAGCAGCTATCCTGAAAGTCCCTGAGATCAGACTGGAGGTGTTGACCTTTTTGTGTTTAGTAAGCAGAGCAAAGCTTCTGTGGAGCCAGGAACCTTTCTTCCAGTTTCTCTAAGTTCATTATCATTTGATGCTCCAAAGTGAGCCAGAGTGTTGTGAATTACATTTGAACATTTAATCCTAGCACTAAGACACAGAGACAACAGGATCTTGAGTTCAAATCATGCTATGGTGCATAGCAAAACTCTGTCTTGGGGTGGGGGGGCAGAGAGGGGAGGAAAGACCAAAAAAAGAGAAAAGGTTCATAATGTCTTATCTGCAGTGTGGGGGGTTTTCAGGGTTTGGCACACAGGATAACAGGCAGTATGGCCAAGACATTTCTCCTGCTGAGCAAAACCTGTAGCAGATGGAGGTGGGGTTGTAAGGCTCTTACTCAGTGGATCAGTGTGTCCTGGGACTGAGTCAGCGTCCCCCCCCCCCCCCCCCGTGCTGTCGAGAGCTTGGTGAGCATTCCCATCGTTTCTATGTGATATGTGCAGCAATGGGAAACAACTAATGTTTTTTAAAAAGATTTTACTTACTTACTTATTTCATGTATATGGGTACACTGTCACTGTCTTCAGACATACCGGAAGAGGGCATTGGATCCAATTAGAGATGGTTGTGAGCCACATGTGGTTGCTGGGAATTGAACTCAGGACCCCTGGAAGAGCAGCCAGTGCTCTTAACTGCTGAGCCATCTCTGCAGCCATGAAAGCAACTAATTTTTAATAGTTCTCAGACTTTTACTTTTGAGAGAGGGGCCAATAGAGTTTGCTAAGTAAAAAACCTTTAAAAAGTGTGTTTGTAGCCGGGCGGTGGTGGTACACCCCTTTAATCCCAGCACTTGGGAGGCAGAGGCAGGTGGATTTCTGAGTTCGAGGCCAGCCTGGTCTACAGAGTGAGTTCCAGGACAGCCAGAGCTACACAGAGAAACCCTGTCGAGAAAAGAGGGAAAAAAAAAAAAGAATGCCTGCTTTGCAAGTCCAAGGACCTGAGTTCAAATCTCAGCACCCACATAAAAAGTTAGGCATGGCTATATATGCCTAGAACCCCAGCACTGGTGAACAGCAATTGTAAGATCAGGGGGCTTGCTGGCCCCAACAGCCAGCCTAGTGAAGATGACACACTTCAGCTACAGTGAGACCCCTGCCTAAGAGGAATAAGATGGCAGTTGGTAAGAGAAGATACTAATGTCCTTCTTACCTCCACAGACCTGTGAGTGAGTGTCTGTGTGAGTGAACATGCAGTGAGCATCTCACGCTAGGTGTCATGGTACTAAGTATTCTTCTGTTGAGGTTGCTTAATTGGTTGGCTTGTCGATACCTAGGCTGAACTTCTGATGTTAAAGTTCTGCAATTCAAGAACTAGCTGTAGCTATTACTTTTAGTTTTTATAGATTAAGAGTTTAAATGGTGGAATGATGGTGTAGTGGCTATTCTTAGTTGTCAACTTGACTACGTCTGAAATGAATTACAATCTAGAATTAGAAGGCTCACCTGTGGCCCTAATTTGGAGGCTGAGAGATACAAGTTTCTGACCTAAATTTTGGCATAGAGACCTTGAGAAATAGTGGCTATAAATCCCATAGAATTAACATAGAAAGCTCTATGAGTTTAAGGTCATCTGGGGTTAAAGGTGTGGTGGCACACACCTTTAACCTGGGCCACACTTTTTGCTGGAGACGTATATAAAGACATTGAAAGAAAGAAAGCTCTCTGCTTCACCTGCTTGCCTTGTGGGACTGAGCAATTACTGGATCCTTGGACTTCCATTCACAGCTGCTGCCGTGACTGTTGTTGGGAGTTGATTGTTGGGAGTTAGACTACAAACTGTAAGTCATCAATAAATCCCTTTACTACATAGAAACTAAGTTCTGTGACTCTAGAGAACCCTAACTAAGACAGGTGGTTTATTTTTGTTTGTTTGTTTGGTTGGTTGGTTGGTTTGTTTTTTGGGTGTTTTGTTTTGTTTTGTTTTGTTTTTGTTTTTGTTTTGAGACGGGGTTTTTTTTCTGTGTAGCCCTGGCTGTCCTGGAACTCACTCTGTAGGCCAGGCAGGCCTCAAACTCATAGATCTGCCTGCCTCTGCCTCCTTTAATTCCAGCACTTGGGACGCAGAGGCAGAGAGGCAGGCAGATCTGTGAGTGAGGCCAGCCTGCTCTACAGAGTTCCAGGACAGCCAGGGCTACACAGAGAAACCTTGTCTCAAAACAAACAAACAAAAAACAGAGCTTCAAAAATGTTACTTGATACACACATGTGCCATTATAGTGATTGTTATGTTTTACCAGCATAGGTTGTTGAAATTTTTACTCTGTGTGTGCGCACGAGCATCTTAGTACCTCAATGTGTATGTGGAAGTCAGAAGACAACCCTTGGTAGTCAGTTCTTTACCATGTGGGTCCTGAGGATAGGACTTAGGCCAGAAGGCTTGGCTACAAGTGTCTTTGCCCACTGAGCTATCTTATTGGCCCAGTTGTAATTTTTGATTAGGATGTAATATATATAAAGAGCAGAATTTATCTGTCAGAACTGAATTTCCACAAACACCACACCCAGTTCAGCACCAGTAGAGGAAGCATGCCAGTCCCACCTTGGTGTCTTCACCGTGTGTGTTCCAAATAGCCTCATTCTTTTCTTAAGTGTCTTCCTGATTTGGGCTAACATATCCAAGAAGTCTCTGGAAGCGGGGCTGGGGAGTGGGAAGAGCCCATCACTGAAACTGGCTCTTCCTCCTTTTACAATCTCATCTCTTGATCAGTTGACTTTCATTGAGTCAAAGTACACATGTTGCACGCATGTGCAAGTGTGTGGTATGGGTGTGTGTGTGTGTGTGTGTGTGTGTCTCTAGTTTGAGTCATAAGTCAAAGCAGTGCAGAGGCTAGACAAGTGCAACCATGGGTACTGCTAGAGACTCCCTGGAATAGTTACAGTGGAGCTGAGTGTGTGGGCTGCTGACATCACCTGTTGAGGAGATAGATGAGCTGTCCCTAAGCACCTTCAGGGAAAGGGTAGGAGAGACAGCTGCAGGCTTTATCTGTAAGGGCTATGAGCATTCAGCGTGCATGTGCTCTCGCGCGCGCTCTCTCTCGCTCTCTCTCTCTCTCTCTCTCTCTCTCTCTCTGCCATTTGTTCACTCCTTCAATCATTCCTTTGTGTATGCATGTTTTGCCTGCATGTATGTCTGTGCCCCACATTCATACCTGGTGACAGCAGACTCTAGAAGGTGGGATTGGATCCCCTAGAACTGGAGTTAATAGACTGTTGTAGCCACTGCACCTTGAGTCCCAGCACTCGGGAGGCAGAGGCAGGTAGATTTCTGAGTTCGAGGCCAGCCTGGTCTACAGAGTGAGTTCCAGGACAGCCAGGGCTATATGGAGAAACCCTGTCTCAAAAAAACAAAAAAACAAAAACAAAAAAGACTGTTGTGAGCATCCTTGTGGGTGTTGGGAATTGAACACAGGGCAGGTCCTTTGGAAGAGCAGCCGCTGGTCATAACCACTGAGTCATCTCTCCATACCTAAAAAGTTACTTTTTGAGTTAATGTTATTCTGATGTCCAATTTCCCTGTGAAAGCTGTTACATGCATAAAACAGGAAGTTCTGACCTCTATCTCCCAGTGACTCCTCCTGTCCTCCCCACCCTGCAGTGTAGACTCTGATTGTTTGGTGTTTCCAGATAACTGAAATTGTAATCATCCTTGTGCCAAGCATCGTATTTCCCTGCCATCTGGGCAACAAAGGTGTAGTAACACCGAGTGACAATTTAGTACTAAAGAGAACTGTGGATGGAAATTGTCTCCAGATCTGGGAGTGCCTTGCTTGGCATCTCATGCTTTAGCAGGACACTTTTTAGGGATCTGGCCTCTCTATCTTGGTAAAGAGGACAGTAAGACTCTTGGATGCCATGGATGGTTTGTTGTTTGGTTTTTGTTTTTAACAAGGTTTCTGGGTGCAGTCAAACTGACCTTCACTACGTGAATCCCTTATTCTTTTATAATGTACAAATAGGTCACAGTCAGTGCCTTGTCAGCCTGGCTTACCAGCTTTCCTCAACTCTAGAACATGTGGGTTAACCCCTGCAGCTCTTGCCCAAGCTTTCATACTGTTTTGACATTACCAGACAAGTCTTTATTTTTGGTTGATAATAGTACTAGCCTTAAACAACTTGGGAAAAAAAAAAGGAAGAAAGAAAAGAGAAAAGTAGTGCGTCTCCTGGTGGGCTGCAGAGAACTCTGTGTTTCGTAGATGGTGTTGCAGTCAGGGGCTTCTTATTCCTAACCCTGTATTCAGTGCACCTGTTCGAGCCACAAAACACGCTTCTGCTGGCCACTGCCATGTAGTCATAGGCTGGTGTTTGCTAAGGAAGGCTTTTATATTATGCATGTACTAAATACAGTGCATCACCACAGTCTTTAATAAAATGTGAATTTTTTTTTAAAGATTTTATTTTATGTGTGTGCCTGGGTGTATGTGCATGTTCCACACACATGAAAATGCTCTTGGAGGCCAGAAGAGGACTTCAGATCCCCCCAGAACTGGAGTTCCAGGCTGTATGTGAGCTGCCCAGTGTGGATGCTGGGAATCAAACCTGGGTCCCCTTCAAGAGAAGCAAGCGTTTGAAGTAACTGCTGGACCATCTGTCCAGCCCCGTTCCCCTCCACCTCTTTTTTAACAGGGTTTCTCTGTGTAGCTGTCCTGGAGTGTAGATCAGGCCAACCTCAAATTCAGAGATCGACCTGCCTCTGCTCCTAAATGCTGGGATGAAAGGCGTGCACCAGCACACCAGCACACCATGCACAGCCCAACCCCTTTTTTTAACTTTTATTATTGTATGTGTGTGGATGTGGTTGTGTGTCTAGAGTACAGCTGCAGGCATTTGGTTCTCTTAGGTTTGGTTTGGTTTGTTTGGGTTTTCTGGTACTTACTCTCTAGACCAACCTGACCTTTGACTTCCAGAGAGCAGCCTGTCTCTGCTTCAGTGCTGGCATTGAAGCCATTCTGTTCCCTTTACATTGGGTTCTGGAGCTCCAACTCATCTGGCTTGCATGGCAACTGCTCTCACTCACTGAGCCGTCTTACCAGCCCATAAATGTTTGTTTGTTTAAGGGCAAAATTAAAAACAGGTTTTAAATTTGGTGTGGTAGCTGGGCAGTGGTGGCGCATGCCTTTAATCAGGCTACACAGAGAAACCCTGCCACCCCCACCCCCCCAAAACAAAACAAAACAAAAAATTTGGTGTGGTAACTTATGCCTCTAATTCCAGTATACAAGAGGCTGACATAAGAAGATTGCCCTTAAGACCAGCCTGAGGTTCATAGTTCAAGGCCAGCCAATGCTATAAACCCCCTGTGGAATGAAAACAAGGTAGTAATGTCTTACCACTGCACTGTGTGAGACCACTTTACGATTATCCCTGCCTACCTTACAAATGAATGCAACCCAGACTATGGTTATTTGGCTTTGACAGTTACTGGGGGTCACCCCTGAGAAACTCTTGTGACTGTTCGCCTGGTACCTCCCCAGCCCTGGTCCCTCCTTTCTTCCCAAACCAGGTAACTCGAAATCTACCTATTTCTAATCCATCCAACAATTAGTTGTAGTCAATTTTATTTACCCAATAGTTTTAAATCAAGGATGAGGTTTGCACAACAAAAGCTTGTGCAAGTGAAAATTCACTCATAGGCATTTAGCATAAGACTTTGGAATTTGAGGGAGGCTCTCTTGTTGAGTTGAGTGTTTACTGTTAACTTATCAGCGTTTGCAGAATTAGCCATGTTAGCTTTGTTTTATTTTTTTGTGACAAGGGCCTCACTATGTAGATCTGGCTGGCCTCAGACTCATAGAAATCAGCACTCTTTTGCCTTCTGAGTGCTGGGATTAAATGCCTGTGCCACCACAATGGTCTGTGTTGACATTTATACACACACTAAAAGCCAGTGACTGTTCCAGCAGCAGCATGATGAAGCTCCTCCGATTGCCACGTTCATTGATGTACACGGTGGTTGTTGCTCCTTTTGATGTGTTATGTCACATTAAAATGTCAAAAGCAAGCTGAGTGGTGGTGCACACCTTTAATCCCAGCATATGGGAGGCAGAGGCTAGTGGATTTCTGAGTTCGAGGCCAGCCTGGTCTACAGAGTGAGTTCCAGGACAGCCAGGGCTACACAGAGAAACCCTGTCTCAATAAATAAAGAAATAAATGTCACATGCAATCTGGTTTCTAATTTGACTCATCTTCAGCATCTCAAAGTCACTTTGTCAAAAACATCTTACCGACTTCCTTTTAGAGCTTCATGTTGTAGTTTGTACTCATCACCACTGGCTTGGGCAGCGCTTCCTTTGCTCCCGTTTGGAGGTGAACTCACACTATGTTTTTCTCTTCATTCTTTCTTTTGGGGACCTCAAAACTTTCAGAAAACTGACTGCTTCTACTCTTTTTTTTTTTTTTTCCTTTGAGACAGGGTTTCTCTGTATAGCTCACTGGCTGTCCTGGAACTCAGGCTGTAGGCCAGACTGGCCTCGAACTCAGAAATCCGCCTGCCTCTGCCTCCCAAGTGCTGGGATCAAAGGCATGCGCCACCACCGCCCAGCCATCTTCTTTTTTAATACCAACTTTTTAAACCAAGCATGGTGGGTGGTCCACACCTGTGATCCTAGAATTTGGAAGGGTGAAGATTGGGAGTTCTAACTAGCCTGTTGTACAGGGTGAGCCTCAATCTCAAAAACCAACCCAAACAGCTTGTGATCACAGCACTTGGGAGATGGAGGTAGCAGGGTCAGAAATTCAAGATCATCTCCAGCCACAAGGTTCCAGTTTAGCCTAAGCTACACAAGACTGTCTTAAAAGGCTAGCCTTCTGCTCTCTGCTCTTTGTTACCTGGAGTCTTGGGCCTGAGTCCTGCTGGTTGGTCTGCCTCCAGGAGTGCTGACCTGAACGTGGGTTGTAGGTTCTGCTTGCCTGCTTTTAGAATAGTGTCCTATGCACTGGCCCCGGATGTATCTGTGAGCACAGCACTGGGAGTTGCTTGCTGGGAGACTGTAGAGAGAGAAGCTGCTGGAAACCTGGTGCTGGGAGTTTGCACTTGGCTCGGGCTTCCTCTGCTCTGTCTGTTACAGAAACCTCCTTGAGAAAGCACACCTTCCCATTAAAGGTTTAATTCTAGGTGATCTTTCATTTCTAGAGTTCCTTTTTCTGTAACTTCCACAGTTTAGCTACAAGAATTCTGATATTTAAATTTGCCTTCCATAAGCCCAGACAACATTATTGTCTCTAACAGTACTTATAATAAGGGAAAATGATTGATTTTTTTTCTTGTCTTACTATTTTTCAGGTTTTGAATGAAGAATGTGATCAGAACTGGTATAAGGCAGAACTCAATGGGAAAGACGGCTTCATTCCCAAGAATTACATAGAAATGAAACCACATCCGTAAGTCAGATTCTGTGGTTCCCCTGAGCAAAGAGCTTGCCTGCTTGTCTTAAGTACCATTTTGATTTGGATTTTTGGGGGGATAATGGAGAGGAGAGGGTCTTACTATGTGGCCGATGTTGCTCCTAAACTTGCTCTGTAGACCAGGCTGGCCTCACAGAGACCACCTGCCTCTACCTCCCTACTGTTCCAGCATGCCTGGGTTGGTTTGGTTTTGTGAAAAAGGCTTAAAGTCTTAATGAAGAAATCAAAATCAAAATAATAATAATAATGAAATCAATGCCAGCACACACATCTTGCCTTCTTTTAAAACATAAGTTGTGGCCAGGCATTGGTGACACACTTTTAATCCCAGTGCTCTGGAGGCAGCTGAGGATACACAAACAAACCCTATCTTGAAACAACAAAACAATAAATTGTGTATGTGTCTCCATGTGTTTCGCGTGCATGAGACATGAAAAGGCAGCTTTGTTCCTCTGGAAATGAAGTTATAGGTGGATGATGGGAACTGAACCCAGACCCTCCAAAAGAGCATTACGTGTCCTTAAACACCCAGCCCTCTCTTTCCTGCTCTCTTCCTTCCTTTCTTTCTTTCCCTGCCCCCTTCATCCTGGGGATAGTAAGTAAGTGAGTATCAGAGGACTAACCTCCATCCCCTAAAATCCATGCTTTACTGATCCATTAGAGCTGAGCCTGCTTTAGCATACACAAAGCCCTGGATTCTAGCACCATAAGAAAAAATAGTTTTTAAAAATAAATAAAAACCGTAAAGAGATGTGGTTTCATGGTAGAAGGCTTCTCTCAAATTCATTAGGCCCTAGATTCCCAGCACTAGAGTAGAGACAGTGGTAGTGAGTCCACAAATGCCCCGCCAGCCTAGGGGCTGACAGGCCTGTAGCTGAAGTACAATTTTCCAACCCAAGTAGAAAGCAGGAACTGAGTCTCAAAAGTTGTCCTCTGATAGCCACAAGTACTTCTTGTCATGTGAGTACCTGTGCGTGTGCATGCACATACAATAATAAATTTTTAAAAATTAAAGAAAAGAGCAGCCTCAAATTGAGCAGTTGAGTTGTGGGACATTAAAACATGGGATACATTTAGGCTGAGAGCCAAGGTTTCCTGACTGCTGTTCAGATTTTGCCGTTTCCCCTTTACATAAAGTATTTTGGGGTGGGGTATGCATACCTGAGATAGCTTCCCTTGAGGTTGAGGCAGAGGTATTGGTTGTTTGGGCCTATGGACAATTGGAAGGGCTTAGGGGTGTGAGCTCAGTGCCAGGGCCTTTAAGCAGCTTCAGTGAGGCACTGGGGTCAGATCCTTCCTGCTCTCAGTCAAGACCTAAGCAGGAAGCTCAGCATGATCTGCTGCGTTATTTGAAGCTGCCTGAAGGACAGGCAGTGGGCTCCATTCCCACTCTGAACTCTAATGCAGAAGGAAGTTGAGCATTCAGGAGCCTTTCTCCAGGTCACACTGCTGTGAAGGCCACTTCTTCTGATTGTTTCCATGACTTCACAGGCTCAGTTCCCACCCTGGAGCTGCCACGTGGTCTAATAATGTACATGTTGCATAGTGTGGCCCCACAGTGCAGTGTGGCAGAGGTCAGCCCTCCCCTGCCCGCTTTGTTTGGAGAGGAAGAGGGCAGTTCTACAGTAGACTACCAGCCACCTGATGATGCAGGTGGCTGGGTCCAGTGAAGACCACCTACAGTGGCTGCCACTGCAGTGCTGCAGTGAGAGTTGTGTGCCCAGCAAATGACACATACGCTTCATAGTAAGTGCATGTGGGTGGGGCCTGTGACATGCTATAAATACTACATTGGAAAATACATCTCTTCTACCCTTGGCTTCCTTGCTTGCTATTTCTAGGGTCGTATACACCCGTCCAGGCTTTTTTAAAGATTAGCAGAACGTTTGTCTGTAGGCATGCAGTCATACATGAATATCATCATTAAAAGAAACCGGTCAGGCTCTGAGTATAGTTCAGTGTTCAAGGACTAGCCCAGCGTGCACAAGGCCTTGACTTCTGCCTCTAGCACTGCAAAACAGTAATACTTTTAGAAGCTTATTGGTTTGTAAATAGCTTGTGAAAGAGTATCAATGGCCGGATGCTATGTGCTGTTCCTCCTGCTGCTGGAAACTCAAGATTGTGTGTGCTTAGTGAGCCAGGAGCAGACAGGCAAAGCTTTGATCTGTGAAATGGTTTACAAACTAATTTTTTTGTTCTGTTTTAGTTTTTGAAACAGGGTTTCACTATATAATCCAGACAGGCCTTGAAGTTACAGTAATCCTCCTGCCTCTTCATTCTCAGTACTAGAATTACAGGTATAATTCTAGAACTAAAGTTTTTAAATTGAAGATAAAATTGTGTTGATTCTTAAGTTGGGAATAAGAAAGCACTAGGGCTTACACAAATGTAGGATTCAGGGCTGGGGAGATGGCTCAGCAGTTAAAAGCACTGACTGCTCTTCCAGAGGTCCTGAGTTCAATTCCCGGCAACGACATGGTGGCTCACAACCATCTATAATGGGATCAGATGCCCGCTTCTGGTGTGTTTGAAGACAGCAACAGTGTACTCACATATAAAATAAATAAATAAATCTTTAAAAACAAAACAAAACAAATGTAGGATTGATGCCTATAAGAAAAGGTGTGGATGCACACACTGCCTGCTGCTAGCAATTCCTGCCGAAGGGCGGAGCCTTGAGGGAAAGTGTTTCTTTATATTCTTCCTTAATGCACATTTAGGCCACTTTAATTTAAATCCACTGCTTTATGGCTTTAAAAAAAGAGTGAATATGGTCATAAACCATTATATAAAATTGTCAAAAAAGTAATTGTTTAAAAAGTATGTGCTAGGCAAGAGAGATGGCTCTTCCTAAGGTCCTGAGTTCAGTTCCCAGCGACCATACAATTGCTCACAACCATCTGTAATGGGATCCAATTCCCTCTTCTGGTGTGTCTAAAGACAACTAGAGTGTACTCATATACATGAAATCAATAAAATAAATCTTAAAAAAATAAAAAATAGCCAGGCACGCCTTTAATTCCAGCACTTAGGAGGCAGAGGCAGGCAGATTTCTGAGTTCAAGTCCAGCCAGGACTATACAGAGAAATCCTGTCTCAAAAAAACAAAAACAAAACTAAAAAACCATGAGCTCTGCCTATGGCAAATACCCACAGTTCTCAGTACTTGGTAAGCCACTGTGGACCAAACAGAAAACCCTGAGTCAAAACAAACATCAGCCTTGGTGGCTTACTTTTAAAATTCCACCTCTCAGAGAGCTAAGCAGGAGTGGGAGAGTTCCGAGACAGCCAGATTGCTACACAGACTTCTAGGACAGCATGGGCCCTGCCTTAGAACAGCTGGAAAGACACCAGTAGGGCCACAGACATGCTCAGCAAGCAGAGCGCTTGTCACACAACCAGATGGCCTAGATTTGACTACTGCAACTCACCAAAAGCTGTAAGAACACAATGACCCCACAGGGTTGTCTTCTGACCCCCACATGGATAGACGGTGGTTTTAGAAAACAAAAAGATTATAAAATTAGCTTTAGGTGACAGTAATAACAAATAACCTTTAAAATGTTATTATTTTATGTATATGGGTATTTACTTTATGTGTATGTCTCTTTGTCACATGCCTTCAGAGGCCAGAATTGGGCATCATTCTCTCCTGGAACTGGACTTGCGGGTGATTGTAAGGTTTTGGTGGGTGCTGGTAACTGAACCAATGACCTCTGGGAGGGAAAAAAACAGTACTTATAAGTGCTGAGCTGTTTCTCTAGCTTGAAATAAAAAATTTTAAATATGATTATGAAAGTTAGGTCTATGTAGTTAGCAGGCAGGATCTTGTTGAGCATGCATGAGGCCCGAGGTTCAGCCCCCAGCAGCACATCAAAGCAGGCATGGTGGGACACACTGTGGCATAAACGTTGTCACTAATAGACTGAGTGTGTTAGTCTCATGCTGTGTGGTTATCATGTGCATATTTTAAAAAGTTTGGATACTACAAGGTAAGGGTAGGGCTTTGGTTTTTCGAGACAGTGTCACTGTGTAGCTCTGGCTGTCCTGAAACTGTGCAGACCTGGCTGACCTCAGACCACAGAGATCCTCCTTTATCTGCCTTCTGGGTGCTAGGAATAGAGGCACACACCACTGCCACAACCTGGAGTCGGCTTTCTCACAGCCCAAGCCTTCCCAGCCTCCTCTGCTATTATGAAATGGCTCTGAAAGGCCTATCTTCCCTCTGCCCTTATCCTGGGGGTCAGGGCTTTCCTAGATCCCTCCCGATGAGTGAGTGAGAGAGAGGCAGGAGGGCTTTGGCCTCTGAAACTGGCTTTCAGACTACGTGTTGGGAATGGTCTCTATGTAGACTGAAGAGTGGCCTGTTTTGCTGCTTTGAATCATGATCTATAGAGTGGAGTAAAGCGAAGCTGTTTGAAAGCTCCATCTCAGGAAGGCCCTGAGCCAGAAAATAGCCCCAGAGAGTCTTAGGCAAGAACCCAGCAGGTAAAGATCTACCTCTTTCTCTGACTTGGAGCGCTCTCATGTACATGCCAGGCTGACGTCCAGTCTCTTTGTGGGAAAGCAGATGTTGACCAGCTTGCCTTCCTTCCTTCCTTAGGTGGTTTTTTGGCAAAATCCCCAGAGCCAAGGCAGAAGAAATGCTTAGCAAACAGCGGCATGATGGGGCCTTCCTGATCCGAGAGAGCGAGAGTGCTCCCGGGGACTTCTCCCTGTCTGTCAAGTAAGTATTGCCTGCTGGAGCTGCCATGGACTGCGTTGTGAGGATGTGAGAAGATGTTAACATATCTTTTCCTGTGATCCTAGTGTTTACTCTAAGGCCTAGTTATAGCAGATCTGAGTTTTAGGTTCCCAGAGTCATGAACCTGTGGGAGCTGACAGCACTCAGGGTTGGTTTAATCCACACCACTCCTCACTCCACCCTGCCTTCTCTGCAGTTTCTGCTGCTCTAACGATAACCACATGCATCTCCGTTGTTCACCTGGACCTGACACATGGTTTCTATGAGGAGTACTGTCTCAAAAATCCAAATAGGAATGGGCATGACATCACATACCTCTAATAGGAATGGGCATGACATCACATGCCTCTAATCCCAGCACTTGAGAGGCAAAGACAAGTCTTGCTCTGAGTTCCATGCCAGCCAGAGTGAGATCCTGTCTAAAAGAATGACTTTGTACTGTCTGACTGATCATCCTTTTCTAGGTAATGTGTTACTGCAGAAGCCCACACCAAAAATCTTTTTTTTTTTTTAAACACAAGACTCTTCTCTGCACCCCAGGCTGTCCATGAACTTGCTGGGCAGCAGAAACTGTCCTCAGATTGATGGCAAGCTGCCTGTCTCGGGCTTCTGAGTGGTGGGATTACAGGCAGCTACATCCTCCTCCTTCATTATTTATCTGTAATGAGGCTAGGGAGCCCAGTGTCTCTAACCTGAGTGCAGAGAAGTGAGAGGACAGACTCTCAGGAATCCGCTTGCATTCTCTGCTGCCTTGTGGGTTCTGAGGTTTAAACCCCAACTTGTCAGGTCTGAGCACAAGTGCCTCTACTCAACTGAACCACCCACCAGACCTGGCTGTTGTCTTTTAAATACACCAACCAGGGTTTCACTAAATGGGCCACACTGGGAGCTCAGGTGTAGCACATTGAGGGACCTGGCTCCCATCACTAGCACCATGACAAATGAGTGAAGGAGTGAATTACCCAGACCAGCCTTGAACTCTGAGTCCTCTGTCATTTACCTGAAGTAGGGAGGACATCAGGCCTTCAGCACCAGGCACCAGAACCAAGTTGTGTTCTCTGTCTGAATGCAGAGGTGAAAGCTTTTGGGTGAGATTTGATGCCTTAGAAGGCTTGTGGAACTTTTCTTCTTTTTTCTCTTTTTTGGTTTATTAAGACAAGATTTCTCTGTGTGTCCCTGGCTGTACTGGAACGTTTATCTGTAGATGAGGCTGGCCTCAAACTATTCTTTTTTTCAACTTAACCTGTTTTGGTTTTGTTTTTGTTTTTTGTTGTTGTTGTTGTTTTTTGTTTTTGACGATTTTTGATTAAACACATGCAAGTAAGGGTCACACACAGCATTCTAGTCTGGTTTTGTAGGGTTACCATTTTTAGGCTTCTCAGTAGCTTGTGTGTCATCTGCTTTTCTTTGCCTGAACTGCTCCAAGTAGCAGTAAAAGAGCTCAGGAAGGGGAGCCAAGTGATTAGTCAGTAGGTAGTGGCTACCCCCTGGGCAGTGCTGGGCTGGAGAGTAGCCTGTGTTCAGCGCCGTCACATTTACATGTGCACCCGCCTGATGTACACCACCTTCCTTCCACCAAAGAAAGCCATAGAAGGATGGAGACCTAGGGCAGCAGGTAGAGTGCTTGCTTTAGCGAGCATGAGGTCTTAGGTTCCAGCAACTGAATGTAATCCCAGCACTTACGAGGTTGAAGCAGGAGGATTATAAATTCTGGGTCAGCTTGGGCTACATGAGATCCTGGTTAATGACATGACTCAGTGGGTAAAAATAGTTGTCATCTAGCCAGTTGCCGTGTGTTTGATTCCCAGGACCCACAGTGGAAGGAGAGGACTGATTTCCTCAAGTGTCCCCCTGACCTGTGCTAGAGAAATGTAATCTTAAAGTTAAACAAAATGGATTTTTTTTGTTTGTTTGGTTGGTTTGGTTTTTCAAGACAGGGTTTCTCAGTGTAGCCCTGGCTGTCCTAGAACTCACTCTGTAGATCAGGCTGGCCTCGAACTCAGAAATCCACCTGCCTCTGCCTCCCAAGTGCTGGGATTAAAGGCGTGTACCACCACTGCCCAGCCAGAAAGTATTTAATGATGTTAATATGTCATCGCTTAGGAATAAAATATAAGAGGTAGATGGCTCGGTTGGTAACTACCATGCAAACAAGAGGATCCAAGTTAGGGTCCACAGTGCTAAAGCTAAAGAAGGAGATCCCTGGAGTTGTGGCCAGCTAGCCTAGCATAATCATTGAGCCCCAAGTTCAATGAGAGACGTACTTCAGATATCCAGCGTTGGCATTAGGTTTCCGCACACGTGCACATGTGCATTCGCACCTGATGGATGTGTACACGTACACAAGGAACATGTGGACTTCTGCCTACAATGAAGCATCTTCCCAGGGCTTCGCTCAGTGCCAGGCTCTTAAGACAGTGCGCTAGTTTGGAGATCTTCGGAGTCTGGTAGAAAGAAAGATGTGATAGAAGTGACCCTGCAGCCAGGCGGGACTTTGCATCCTGAGCCACAGTCCTCTTGAAACCATCTCCATTGCTTCTCAGTGATACCATGATGAAGTTGCTGGCTGCTTTGTTTGGTCTTGCTTTCCTCAATTTCATTTACCACAGGCCAACTGGAAGTTCCAGAAATAACTCCTGGATTTTAGATAACTTTTATGATGGCATATTATTGTAATTATTTCAGTGAAAATAAACTTTATCAGATTATATGTGCCTATGGGGGAAAACAGTGAGTGCATCTGGAGCTTGGTATCTGGTTTCCAACTTACCCTGGGTGTTTGGAAGCACTGAGGGTCCGACTGTCCCTGGCTGGACGCTCAGTACTGCCATCTGTTGGTTTGTCTTTAGAATTCCTTTACCTTATTTAAGCCTTAAGACTAAAGAAGAGGCCGGGCAGTGGTGGTATACGCCTTTAATTCCAGCATTAGGAGACAGAAGCAGGTGGATTTCTGAGTTCGAGGACAGCCTGGTCTACAGAGCAAGTTCCAGGACAGCCAGGGCTATACAGAAAAGCCCTGTCTCAAAAAAAAAAAAAAAAACTGAAGAAGATACTACTAGAAGAAATTCAAAGGCCTGGCAGTGAACATCTGTCCAAATGTCACATCAGCACCAGTCAGTCACATTGGACAGTCCTGACCGGTGCAAGAGAGCATAGTGTTCCAGGGATGGAGTATTGGTTTCTTGATACTTAGGTCTTGTTACTGTAAGAAAGGAAAAACAATATGAAAATTCCTTGCTGAAGAGCATGGCATTGGCATACCTGTAACCTCAGCAATAGGAGGCTGATTCAGGAGGATCGCCATGAGTTCTAGACCAGCTTAGACAGTTAGTGAGCTCAAAGCCAACCTGAGCTAGTGTTTGACTATCGAACCACTTTTAGAACCGTTAAGGCAGATGAAGCTGTAGCTTCACAAGTGGGCTGTGTTAGCACATACACAGGCATCTCAGGGTTAGACTAGTGGGTGGGCTTCCCCTGTGAGTGTTGTTCCTGTAACTAGTGACCAGTCAGGAGGGGTTTAGGGGAAGCTCCTGGGATGGTCTGCATTCTCCAGCTGAATACTCGGGGTGCTATGCAGCTATTGTGTCCCCAAGCTCTGAAAAGCTATACCAGACAGCAGTTCCCTGGACACCTTCAGGTTTGGGACAGCCCTGCAGAGCCCTATGGCTGCTTCATGCCTCTTTTCCCCATCCTCAGGTTTGGAAATGATGTGCAGCACTTCAAGGTGCTCCGTGACGGAGCCGGGAAGTATTTCCTGTGGGTGGTGAAGTTTAACTCTTTGAATGAGCTGGTAGATTACCACAGATCAACATCCGTGTCCAGGAACCAGCAGATATTCTTACGGGACATAGAACAGGTGCCACAGGTAAGCAGAGAGCTTTGCTCACTTGCAGCAAACGTAAAGTCCAGCCATGACTACCACAGCGACTTCCTGTGTGCTCAGGCTGGCCTCGTGGCAGTGAAGCTCTGCAGTTGGCACTCGGGTGGTTATGTCCCCATGCAGCCTGTGAGGGATGCTGTCTGCACTCATTCCTCCTCACGTACGAGCAAGAGTTCTGGTTAGGACTGCCTCATTTACAGCCTAAGTGACGGGAACACAAATATTATTTTCAAACCTGTTAAGAGTACTCTGGCACACACAGCCAAAGTGTTTGCTGCTCCCCACTAGCCAATATTGGCTATTCTTAGTGACATGGGTGTATGTACCCTTGTGGGTTTTAAATATTAGTACAGGATTCCTCTAGGCCCACCTAGGAGGACTGAGGAACATGTCAGAGTGGAGGGGGTGAGGTGGGAGGCTTCTTTGGAAAGTGGGCGGGTTCCCACATGCTCGGCTTGAGCCAGGAGTCCAGCTTGCAAGACAGCTGGCAGCATGAGAAACCCCCCTCCCTGCTCTCTCTTGCAGCAGCCGACGTATGTCCAGGCACTCTTTGACTTTGACCCCCAGGAGGATGGCGAGCTGGGCTTTCGCAGAGGAGACTTCATTCATGTCATGGATAACTCAGATCCCAATTGGTGGAAAGGGGCCTGCCATGGGCAAACTGGCATGTTTCCTCGCAATTATGTCACCCCAGTGAACCGGAACGCCTAAGAAGCAAAAGAGATTATTTAAAGAAAGTGAAAAGTTGAGACCGTTCACAAGAATTACACCCACACGCTGCCTGTCACACAGCCTGTGAGGGAACGCAGAACACCTGGCTGGGTCCCACGGGTGACCCTCTCACTTAGGTTGCAACTTTGGGGGGTGGGAAGGGGTGTTTGATTTCATGATGCCAAAACTTAACCTATTGAACGAATTACAATTTTTATTACGAAATCTCGCCGCTACTCCTGTTCCCCTCCTGTGTCCTTTTTCTCGTTCTTTCTTTCCTGTCCAGTGCATGATGTTTAAGGCCACATATAGTCCAGCTGATGCCAATAATAAAAGAAAAGAAACCAAGTGGGCTGGTATTTTCTCTATGCAAAATGTCTGTGGAGATGGATGGACTGAAAGAGCCGGCACAGGGGCAGCCGGTGCTTCTGGGGCCCTGGTTGGGGTTCACCGGAGATGCCCAAGGGCATCTGCCTCCATCCTCAGGCCTGGAGCATTCCATCAAAGTTGGAATTAGGGGAAGGAGGCCCCTGCCCCATCCATGGTCTTCTGAGTCAGACTGCAGACCTGCCCCTCCCCCACTGCTTCCCTTCCGGTGTTTGTTTTGTTTTGTTTTTTTGTTTTGTTTTGTTTTGTTTTTGCATAGTGCCTTTGTCTAATTTCAAGGGTGTTCATGAGTGGTGTTTGTACCTTTTTTTTTTTTTTTTTTTTTTAAATAAGTTAAAAGACAGTCCAGAGCTTTTCAGTTGATTAGTCTCCTATCCTGTGTAAATATTTTCCTCTCAGGGCAGAGGAAAGAGGACAGAGAAAGGAGCTGGTAGAAGCAGAGGGTGTGTTTCCCATCTTGAATGAGCCAGAAGTCTCGAAGCTTCAGCTTTTACATTGTAAGCTGTGACACTTGCTTCAGCTCAGACTCAATGGACATCAGAGTCCCTGCCCTCCGTGTCTCAGTTGCGGTCTGCTCTTTCTATACCTGGAGCCACTAATCGTCAAAACACAAGACGAGCCGAGGAGCCATGCATCCTTTACTCTTAGGCCTACAGACAGATGGGAGTTGAAGATATTGGCCTTTTGCTTTTCTTGCTCTTAGAATTAAGTCCTCCTCGTTCTCAGTTGTGTGCTTTCCCATCTGTCCAGGAGTGCAGAATGCAGGATTGTGGGGTCGGCTGCATCTCTGTTCACGGTGGGTTATGTTTGCAGCTGCTCTGCTGCCCCCATCCCATGAAGCCTTTCGAGGTAGGAAAGACCAAGACCAACGCACAGCTTTTTAAATCTTGTCACCTGTGAGCTTTCCGTCCTCTGTAGTCACGTGCCTATTCGCCGTTTCTCTCCACCCTGCCTCCTTCCCACAGCAGAAACAAGGCTACTCCCAGGCCCTCCCTTGGAGTTGGTGGCATCCATGGGCCGCCAGACTCTTGAGGGTGGAGTCTCCCCTGGACTTTGTCTTGTGAGATGGACTCAGCTCAGAGCACCCATGAGGCTCCTGAGGCGGCCTTCTGGGCGGAGTGTGTTCCCACCCCTCCTGTTCTGCTGCTGCTTTCCCTGCTGATGATAAAAATAATCTCTGGAGTTACACCTGGGCCATTTGATTGTTTTATTTTGGAATTGGTGTATATCATGAAGCCTTGCTGAACTAAGTTTTGTGTGTATATATTTAAAGATCAGTGTTTAAATAAAAAAAAAGTATGTACTTACTCCTCTAACTTCTGCGGATAGCAATTTGGTAGGTAGTGATTAACTGTGAATAAACATACAACGAATTCTTAACCGTGTATCTTCATTTCTCCCTGATGACGTTTAGATTTTATTTTATAAAGTCACTATGTTGCCCTGACTGGCCTGAAACTGACAGTGATCCACCTGCCTCTGCTCCCAAATGCTGGGATTAAAGGCTTAGAGTATGTTAACATTGGCTGGCATATCCAGACCCTGTGATCCTAGGACAAATGATGTAGTTCATTTCTGGAAAATGGTTTAAACAAGAACTTGGAAGAACCCAGGACTGGGCTTGTAAGGCTCCCCCTCCTCCATGCTGCGGAGGTGGGAAGGCTAATCTCTGAGGAAGTAGCTGAGGCAGCTACATGACACAGCCATGACAGTGGGCTTCTGGGTGAGACAAAGCTGGTAACCACACAGTACTGGCTACGATGCTGCAGTAAGGTATGCTCTTGAAAGAAAGAGAATTAGATGGAGCAAGCCACCTCAACTGGCACAAGCTAGGAAGCTGCCAGGTGCCACCTCCTCCCCCTTACAGGGATGTGTATGCAAGAGGGAGCTGTGCCTTTTTTTTTTTTTTTTTTTTTTTTTTTTTTTGGTTTCTCGAGACAGGGTTTCTCTGTGTAGCCCTGGCTGTCCTGGAACTCACTCTTTAGACCAGGCTGGCCTCGACTCAGAAATCCACCTGCCTCTGCCTCCCAAGTGCTGGGATTAAAGGCAAGCGGCCGGCGGGAGCTGTGCTTTGAGCTCCCTTTGTATCCTTGTCAGTTTAACCCCTGGGCCTCCTTAGAGGCTAGGTGGCTCTAAGGCCCAATTAAGGATTTGTTTATTTTATGTATGTGAGTACACTGTCCCTAGATGCTGTTTTTTGTTTGTTTGGTTGGTTGGTTGGTTGGTCTTTTTTTTCCCCCCAAAATTTGGAGATTTTGAAACTTTTTTTTCATTTTATATGTATGAGTGTTTCAATGTGTCTGTGTACTATGTGAGTATGATGTCCTACAGTACCAGACCTGAAGCGAGTTACAGAAGGTTGTGAGCTGCCATGTGCCATGTGGGTCCTGGGAACTAAAACAGGATCCTCTGGAAGAGGGCCAGCACTTTTAACCACTGAGCCCTCTTTCCACATTCTGACTTGGTTTTTTTTTTTTTTTAAGATTTATTTATTATTATACATAAGTACACTGTAGCTGCCTTCAGACACCAGAAGAGAGCATCAGATCTCATTACAGATGGTTGTGAGCCACGTTGTTGTAGTTGCTGGGATTTGAACTCGGGACCTTTGGAAGAGCAGTCAGTGCTCTTACCCGCTGAGCCATCTCTCCAGGCCCTGACTTGTTTTTTGAGGGAAGGTGTCATATAGCATAGGCTGGCTAAGTAGTAGTTATGTAACCGAGGCTTGCCTTGAATTCCTGTTCCTATTACCTTCCTTTCCCAAATGCTGGGATTCTATCCGTGGACCACTCCGAGCACTTTTAAGTTTCTCTCTCTCTCTCTCTGTCTCTCTGTCTTTCTCTCCCTCCCCCCTCTCTTTCTCTCTCTCTTTTTTCTTCTTTCTATAGGGAAGGAGGTGGAAGCATATGAAATGTTGGTTCAGGTACCCCAGGCCAGCCTAGCTTCAAACTCACTAAGCAGATAAGGCTGGCCTTGAACTCCTGATCCTTCTGCACCTCCTAAGAGCCTATACCATGAAGCTGGAGTCCTGGGGTCCCTTCAGCCTCTCTGTAGTGGTTACCGTCACAAACCTAAGAAAACAGGGAATGGCTGTTCACACCTATAACCGAATTCCAGAAGCCGAGGCAGGAGGATCATGTTGCAGTCCAGGTCATTCTGGGCTACAGAACTGAGATATTCCCTTGTCTCCAACAAATGTATAAGAGAGGAGGTTGTTGATGATGGTTGAGATGGCAATCCCATATGCTGATGACTCTGAATACTGGTGTTTGGCTAGCCCTCTCAAAATTAAACCCAGTCAAGTTGGCTCAGGAGGTGAAAGGACTTGCTACCAAACCCTCAGAGCCATCTGATGGGAGGTGGGAACTGACTTGTCACACGTTGGCCTCTAAGTTTTATACACTATGACACTCATGTGCCCACACATAAAAAACACACCTTAAAAAAAAAAAAAATATATATATACACACACACACACACACACACATATACATACTCATGGGGTACCTGAACCAACATTTCATATGCCTCCACATATACACACACACACACACATACACACACACATATATATGTGTGTGTATATATATATGTATATATATACGTATATATATGTATATATACGTGTATATATACGTATATATATACATATATATGTATATGGAGAGAGAGGAGAGAGAGATTGCTAGGCATAATGGCACACACCTTGAAGCACAGTACTCTGGAGACAGACAGGTGGGATCTCTGAGTTCAAGTCCAGCCTGATCCCTATATTGATCTCCAGGCCAGGCAAAGCTGCACACCTTGTCTATTAAGTAAAAGCTGGAGGAGCTAGGTGAGATGGTACTTGCTGATAATCCCAGAACTGAGGAGGATGGAGACTTCCAGGCCAGCCTGAGCTACATAAGACCAGGGCTCCTAGACCAGCCCTGGCTACATGAGGTAGGTCTCAAAAGCACAATTTAACAAGCCAATCTCTAAGACATATTGAACCCTGTTCAAACAGACCACTGAGCAAGGAGACCAAGATGGACTCCTACCCTGCTGTAAGCGCGGTTTGGGGGTTCTGAAACACTCAGCCTGAGTCAGCACTGCAGCCTGTCTGCCTCTTGATTCCCTTCTCTGTGCAGCCTGAGGCCAGAGGACCCCACATGCATCAGCCTCTCCCATCTCCTTGGGGCATCTTCAGGACCCCTGGTGACCTTGTCCTCCGTAGAGCACATGGCCTCTTCTGCTCTGGAACTAGGGGACTTCCCCCATGAGGAACAGGCTGAGGAGAGCCACATTCTTTCTTCCACAGATGAGCAGCCTCCTCTACTCCTGCCGGGCAGACGTCATTGAGCCATTCTGAGAATGGAAATCAGCACATTTGGGTCTTGAGCTGCACCACCTGGAGGTGGTGCTCTGTCTAGATTCTTAGATGTGAGCCATGAGCTGGGCGAATTCAGGCAGGAAGTGGGGGATGCAAATGGGGTAAGGATGAGTGGTTAGGGAAGGTACCATCAAGTTGACCTGTTGGTATAGTTATTTGGACAGTTATTAATAGGTGGAGCTGTGGGTGTAACAAGGTGGAGCACATGTTTCGTGTAGGCAAAGCCCTAAGTCCCATGCCCAGCACCAAACAGACAACAGACTCGGAAGTGTCCTGAGCTGCCCTCTGTAGGGCAGACTGCCTGGCTGGGACAGTGGAGCTGTGATCCCAGCTGCCCAGTGTCTATCCTTTACACACCAGAGGCTTCCACTGTCCTGAGAAGTGATGGAAGCTGAGTTCTAGAAGAGTTCTAGAACATCCGGCTTACAACAGTTCACAGAAGAAAGTTAGGGAAGCCCACAAGAGGCCAAAGATGGCATTAGCTTAGGGTGGAGGGAGGCCTGCCTATCTCCTCGCCGAGTCGTCTCTCTCGGGTGGTCAGGCTGGACTCATGGGTTTTGAGTCCTGGGGTGCTGGTTGTCCCCCAATGTGTTGGGCGGAGTGCCTGGGCGGAGTGCCAGCCATGTGACACTCTGCTCTGTTTCTTTTGCTTGTGACTGAAGTCAGGAGAGCCAGCACAAGATGTAGACTACCTCTGGGGTATTCTATCGTTCCTGTCAGTCAGTGCCTTTTTTTTCGAGACAGGGTTTCTCTGTGTAGCCCTGGCTGTCCTGCAACTCACTCTGTAGACCAGGCTGGCCTCGAACTCAGAAACCCACCTGCCTCTGCCTCCCAAGTGCTGGGATTGAAGGCGTGCGCCGCCACCGCCCGGCGATAAATTTTTAAAAGAAAAGTCTGTGATACTCTTGCAGAGGATCTGAATTCGGTCTCTCGCGTCCACATGAGGAGACTGCCGTGCCTGCCAACTCTAGCTTCAGGGCGCTTGTAGCTTTCTCCGGGCTCTAAGAGCTCTGCATTCGCATGTAATACCCCATCACTACTACCGCACACACGCACA
>JADRCD010217489.1:0-48581 GCA_019843815.1 Montemys delectorum
CTCTCTCTCTCTCAACCATGGACTGCCTCCTTTCATTTAGCCTCACTGTGCTGGAGCAACGAATAGGCCTTCCTCTAAAGAGCCGTGCCTAATTTCCCACAGGAAGGCCTCCCAGTGTTTCCAGCCTCCAGATGGGACCAAGGACTCTTGCATGCTACCCAGCGCCTCTCCCCTGCCCCTTCTTCCTTTGGCCAGGTGCTGACCGAGCTGCCCCAGGGGGCCCCCACTTTGTTCTCAGCTCTTCCACAACATCCAGCGGTGTCTGGGATGTCCAAGACTGAGAACCTGTCTTCTCTGGCCTCTGTTTGGCCCACGGACCCCAGAGCCAGCTCTTCGACGGTACCCAGCCGTCTGTGGTGCCCAAGAGTTGGAGCCAACACTGTGCCTTCCCCACCACCACCACCCCCAGCGGGTTCCAGCAGCCTCTCATGGCCTGACACCTGTCCTGCAGTGGTTCCATGTGGTAACCAGGCAGTCTCCTTCGTGCACCCGTCCAGTCTCCCCGAGCTCTGGCAAGATTCGGGTCTCTCCCACCCCTTTATTTCCCCGCAGCTGGTGCCCCACAGTGTCTCTATCTTGGAAGTATTTTCTTTGTGTTTTCTGGTAGCAGCGTCAAAGTTTCAGACCTGACAGGTATTGATCCATTTTGAATCCCTTCTGTACTGGATAAGAGAATTCTCATGTGGATTTCCAAGGACCACTTGTTGACAAGAATGTCATACACACTGGTGTATATACGTCCTTGCACTGTTCCATTAGACCTGCCAGGGGTGACTTCTGCATCCTCTATTTACTTCCGTTCATTTACACGTCTGTCTGGTATTGTCAGTGCGGCGCCATGATAAAATCTGAAGCCAGACACTGCTCCCTTCATCACTGCTCCTCCTTAGGGGAGGCTTTGCTCCAGGGTGCTTTATTCCATGTGAATTTGAGGATTGTTTTTTCTATTCTGTGAAGAAACTCACTGGGATTTTGCTAAGGACTACATTGAATATTGTAGCTTGCTTTCAGGGCTGCAGTCATTTTCACAATACTAATCCAGTCAATTAACTTAACTATCATGGCAGGAGTCATAACACTCTAAATAGAAATATTTGTGCCCCTCTCTTTGGCTGTACTGAGACAATCGGTGCCAAGGAATTGGAATTTCTCCTGAAGTCTCATGCTAAAGATGAAAAGGTTGGTACCCTAGTCTTAGCCAGAGAGGAAGCTTGTCTCCCAGAAAGAAACTTCACACAGTGCTGACAACTTACAGGACAGACCGGGAGCCAGGAGCCAATCAGTAAAGTAAGTGTCAATGGTGGGTAATGATAGATATGACCATGCCTGAGACTATACAACAGCACTGCATCCCTAGCCCAGTAGAGACAGTCATAATAAAGGAAAGCAATTCAGTTTATAGCAGAAAGGGAGGGCTGAGGAGATGTCTTACATGCAGGTCTCCAACATTGAGTGCCTTGATGCATCAGTCTAACTGAAACACATATAAGGGAGCCAGAATTCCAAAGGAACTGTGATATACTGCCTTTATTGATAGATCATTTCTCCAGAATAAAAAGAAAACCAACAACCAACAGAAAAGCAAATAATAAGAGTTTCACAGAATTTTCTTAAAATATAATTTATGTATTTAGCACATGTATTATGCTAATAAATTACTTATTTTTAAAACTCTAAGCAAAATCCCTGTCATTTCATTTCAAAAGAGAGATCATAGGGTTGGATGGCTCAGCAGTTAAGAGTATTTTTTCAAAATCTACTTGGTGGCTCACAACCATCTATTACTCTAGTCCCAGGGGATCTAGCACTCTCTCCTGGCCTCTGTGGGCAACAGGTACATACATGGTACACAGACATACACAGGCAAAACCCTTATATCCATATAATAAAAATAAATACATCTTCCAAAGACAGACTGTTTCATCACTCCTCCCCAGGGACGTCTCCTGTGCCCTCCACCCTTAGAGAAAGTCCTGGGCGCCACATCTTACACGAGTCAGGACAGAAGTCTAGTAAGGAGAAATTCTGTTGCAGTGGGTAGCTGTTTTCATCCAACTCGAATAGGCTCTGGATCTTCAGCACACAAGGTTCTGCACTGACTGCCAACAAGGAGAGGAGCAGGTCTGCAGCGACCATGCCGTAGGTGACCTCTGAGGAAGGCACTGAAGAAGAACAAAGCATACATGATGCTCAGGACCCCAGCAGCTGCATAGAAACAGTTTCTGAAGGTTTCCTTGTCTCCCTTGTTCCTCAAGTTTCTTAGACATACATCTTACATTTCTTGTTCTATATCTCTCTTTCTAGCTTCACATTGTTGAAGGTAGTCTAGAAAGGTAGTGTGTTTCCTACTGAGCATGAAAGCAAGCACAAACAGTGCCCAGACTGATAGCAGCTCCAGCCATCAGCTTCTAAATACTTGAGGAACTGAGGTCTGCTCTTGCCTGAAATAAGAAGGCCATGTCTTTGGGAGCAGTCAGGAGCACTTGTTCTTGAAGGGCCTGGGTTTAATTCCCTGCACCCACATGGCAGCTCACAACCATTCTTAACTCCAGTTCTAGGGAATCTAATGCCCTCTTTTAACCTCTTCTGGTGTTTGAGTGTTTACACTCAACACTCAAACACATAAAATAAATATAAAAATAAATTTTTAAAAATGGCATGTCCACATTAAAAAGGGCCTCATACTTACTGTTTTACAGTTTTAATCAAATGAGTACATATACAAGCTGAGCCTCTCTGAGCTGAAGTTCTTGGGACTAGAAAGTTTTGGGATGTTAGATTTAAAAATAAACAAACAAAAAACAAGTACTCCAAACATTTGTGTATGCATAATAAGGTATCTTAGGGATAAGACTCAAATATAAACATCAATTTATTATTTCCTATTTTGGGATTAGATGCTCAACTTCTTATTAACACAAAAAACAACCCACTATTATGAAACTAAGCAAACAAAAGAACTAGATTACTTGTCCACTTAAGGAGTCTGAGGCTACGAGGACACACATGAGCATGATCATCTGATGGATGGGATGTGTTTGCTTTCTTCTTAGTCCCTGACTGTCCCTGGCATCACAGCTAAAGATCTTAAAAATCCAATCACAGATCAATTTCAATGCATGGTGCTACACAGATCTTCTTTTCTTTTTAACTCTTATGAGACCAGGATCCTAGTGTTTTTGCTAACCAATTAGGAATTTACGCTAAAGAGATTAGGTGCTTCCTTTATTCATGTATGAGACAGACGTAATGAGATCTCATCTTCTAACTTATGTAAGCTTTTATGTCTCACTCAAACTAAACTTTCTACTTTTATACTGACAGGGAACAGCCTTATATACAGCACTGTACTCTTCGTGCTCTGACTGCTCCTGCGAATGGTTTCATAGACAACTGCTGGATGGTGTTGCTGTTTTACCTATCACTCTGTTGAGGCAATCTGGAGAAATGTTGAGAAGAATCTGCTCCATCACCTTTGACCCAACATGAACACAAGTATTATGTCTTCCATCAACTATAGTCATTAAAGCTGGCCTACAAAATAAACAGAACTTAGAATCAGACTCATACATAGTGAAGACAAAATGTTTCTGCAGATGTTACCCCTTCACCCACATAACTCTTATCCCTAGATCCAAGTCTTTCTCTGTCCACCTCTGCCTCTGTGTCTGTCTCTCATTTGCTCTTATTCTCTCTCTTGCTCTCTTCTCTCTTCCATCCTTTATTTCAACAAATACAAACTGAGTCTCTATTATGCTGGTGTGCACTCATGACAAGACAATTCTGGTTTCTTCATCCAAGGAACATGAGAATCTGATAGGAAAGGGGGTTTTATCTGTTTGTTTGCTTGTGTGTGTGTGTGTGTGTGTGTGTGTGTGTATGTGTGTGTGTGTGTGTATGTGTGTCTGTTGTTTTATTTTGGTGCTGCTACTGTTCTGGCCAGTTGGCTAGTTGATTGGCTAGTTGGCTGGTTGGTTGGAATTTTTTTTTTGGTTTGGTGCTAGAGATCCAATCCAAGAGCTCATGTCAAATGCTGCACCACTGACCTTTACATCTAACTCCAAGACTAGATTCTTTTTATATAATATTTCCAAGAAGACTCAATGTGGGCAAAAATAACCTTTTCTTTTTTTTTTTTTTAAGATTTATTTATTTTATGTCTATAAGCACACTGTAGCTGTCTTCAGACGCACAGGAAGAGGGCATCTGATCTCATTACCAATGGTTTTGAGTCACCATGTGGTTGCTGCGAATTGAACTCAGGACCTCTGGTAGAGGTACTCTTAACCGCTGAGCCATCTCTCCAGCCCCCAAAATAACCTTTTCAATAAATCATGCTGGACATATATGCAGGAAAAAGAATACAATCAGAAATCATGTTAAATAAAAGAAGCCAGATTTAGAATGACAAATACCACATATTTTATTTATATAGAGAACCCATGTTAAAAATTGTGTGTATCCTATGTAAGTAATTACCTATACTATGCATATTATAGATGAGATTGTAAATATTATTTTTATGAAAACAGAAGGGGGACTGACTGGATGAAGAAAGGGAAGCAGCTGGAATGCATGAGGAGGATAAGAGGAAGAGTCGGATGAAAACTGTGTAATGACACAGATAGAGGAAGAAGCCATGATGAATCCATTGCTTTGTATGCTAACCTAAAATTTAACAGAATAAATATTTTAAAAAATCATGCTAGAACATGTATATATCAATGTGCACAAGAAGGAAGTTGGACTTCTTCCTTATACCACACAAGGAAGTCAATACACAGTGCAAATTACAAACCTAAATATGACAGCTAAAACTATTAAAACCTTTGAAAGAAAATATAAGTATCTGACACCCAAAACTCTAACAACAGAAATTAAAACAAAAGACCTAACACAGTAGCAAAGATGTGGAGAGAGTGTAACCCTCATCTTGCTTCCAAGTAAGATGTAAAGCTTACACAACAGCTTTGGAAAACAGTTTGGCCATGTCTTGTATAGCCAAGAATATCATACAACATAACAAATACATTCCTGAGTGTACACCCCAATTACTGAAACCTGTCTGTATAAAAGCATGTGCACACATGTTCACAGCAGCCCCAAGGAGAAGATAACTCCAATCTTCATCAATTTACAATGGATGAATAACATTAGATATGTATATAGTAGAATACTACTTTGCAACAAAAACAAAGTACTGTGCTAAGGATGTACTCAGTTAGTATGCATGCCTAGCAAACACAAACCCTAGATTCGATTCTCAGAACCAGAGAAACCAGGCATGGTGATACACACCAATAATGATGATAGGACTGTAATCCTGTGGGTATTGTGTGTGTGTGGAGGGCATATGTGCACATACAATGTGTGAGTTAATATGATGGCACATGACTTACTGCTCAATAAAATATTTTTAAAAGACAATGTACAATTAACTACAAATTGTGAGGAATGTATCTTCCTGGGCTACATAGCAAGACCCTGTCCCATCACCCCTAAATATGTTATATAAAATGAATCAACTATATTTCATTTTGAAGGCCTTTAACTACTAATATGTCCATTTAATTATGTTTGTTGTATACCATGGACCTTAATTCAATCTCCTTAGCAATCTACAAAGCAATAGTAACTTCTGGTCAGGCCTGGTGGCATAGGCCTTTGGTTTATTGAGAGGCTGACACAGGAAGATCAAAGTTTAAGGCCGGCCTGAGCTACAAAGTAAGTTCAAGGAGGTCAACCTAGGCAATTTAGTGAGAACTTGTCTCAACATAAAAGGTAAAAAGAGAACTACATATAGCATCTGCCTAGAATAAGGCCTTAAATTCAATCATCTGGATTGAAAAATAAGAAAAAAAAGTAAAATTTATTCACTTGTTTTTATTTGTTTAATTTTATTCATTTTGTTGTTGTTGTTACAACAAGGTCTTGCTATGTATCTCTGGCTGGCCATAAATTTGAGATCTTATTTAGTCTCCTGTTACTGTGGCTGTCCCCTGTGTAGGTAGCATCATGCCCAGCTTTACCCACTTATCTCTAACACACACAGTATCTGCACAGAGACATAAGGTCTCCTGTCCTCATCTCTCTACACTGTATGTGTGCCACGACAAATGAACTGCTGAATGCAGATGGACCAGAGGCCTGTGCACATCACCTAGGAAGCTGATGCAGGATTATGAGTTTGAGACAAGCCTGGCCTGTCTAACAAGACCTTGTCTAAAAATAACACAAAAATAAATAAAGAAAAATAGTGAATACACATGTGTTTCCTTTTGAGATATTTCAATATTTATAAATAATAGGAAAGGACATAAAACATGAGTCACTTCCAGTCCTTTGTAAAGGACTGCAATTTTATGATTCTAAAAAACAATTATCCAAGATTTTGAACACTGATCTGAAAGCAGTGTGCTTTTCACTGAGTGAGCGCGTTAACAATTTCACCAGAGAACATACATTGACCAGTTTTATCTTTCACTTCTAAAGTAAAGGTGGAAGCACTGAAGGCTAAACAAACATTTCCCAGCCTCTGCAAACAACCCAGGGAGAGGCCACAAAACACTTTAACCTTTACGTTGTCATTATATGCCAAGATAGGGAAATGAGTTCTGGATGAAACTGTTGTTACATATTTGGTTAAAAGTGAACAGTCCTCAGTATGGCTGTTTAAAGAAATTAAGATCTAGTTAACTCTTTAAAATAGTCTGACTCATTACTGGGAAATTCTAGGTTTCATAAATAGTTATTTGCCACTCAGGGAAATTTTATTCTCCTCTTAAGCTCTTGGTTAGTTATATTATAAAGGATTGGTATCTGCCGCTCTTAGTTACTTCCAGTCCTATGCAATAAATATTTTCTATCAAACCAACAAAATACCATACTTTACTACCTTACCTATAGAACATTTTTTTTCCAACAAAAGGCAAGCAGCTCAGACACTGTCTGTAGATCCTGTTCTCATCTGTCTCTAGTTCTGACCCACAGTGTGCACAGCCAGCATACATAATATTGGAAAGAGATGAGAAGATGCTCTTCAGAGTGCTGCGAGCATTCAAAACTATCTTCTGAGTTGCTGCAGCAGAAAACACCAGTTCTGAAACTTTGGCTTTAATCAGAACCACTCCTATGTTAAAGAGAGAGAGAGAGAGAGAGAGAGAGAGAGAGAGAGAGAGAGAGAGAGAATATAATTATTTGATTCAACAATAACTTTAATTGACAAACACGCTAGCAATATGGTTCATTTACAGTCACTTACAGTATAAGCTACACCAAGGTCTTGTTCTTAGAATTCATCTCTGCCTACAGGATCTCAACTTACTTATGGTTTCCATAAAGAACCTAGAATATAATGGAAGACTTGCCAGCAGCTGAGTGAGTTCTGGGTTCCCATTCAAATAGGAATTAAGAGCAGGGTGGCAGGTGTGGTTTCTTTTGTCATTAATTGTAACCTCAATCATGTTAACTAACAACGTATTTATCTACTAAACATATATTGAAAATCTACTACATCTACTATGATCCTTTGATCCTGACTTACTTTTGCCTTCCTGCACACTAACAAAGCCTATGAATCTATCTGAACATGACTCTCCTCTCCATACTCATTTAAGGGTTTCTTTAAGCCTTCAGATTTATTCTTCCCTGTTTTGTTAATCAGCTTTTTGTCACTGAAACAAAGATTCTGACATAATGTAAAGGCAGAGAGATATATTTGTGCTCCTGGTTTCAGGGGTGTCAGGGTAGCCATGGTGGAAAGGACAGCACAGCAAAGCAGCTCTCATCACAGCAGCCAGGAAGCAGAGGGAGATGGCTGGTGCTAGCTGGAGTTTTCCTTTCCCTTTTCTACCCTCTGGGCCCCCAGCCTATGTGACGCTGCCACCTACAGTCAGAACAGGCCTCCCCCTTAGTTTATTGTCTTTGGAATAACCTGCAGAGTTGCACTTCACTACTTTCCTAGTTCTTTTTAATGCAAACAAGTCAGCAATCAAGAGTAGCCATCATGGTCCACTTACAAAGGCTAGAGCAGGATGCATCCTGTTAGCCCTCGTCCTATTTTTTGACCATCTCTTTTGGAGTTCAACAGTGGTAACTCTCCTTGATGTCTTTCATTTGCCTTAGTCTTGGCACTAAGATGCTGTCATCATTTCTTCTACTCAGGCACACATCTCTACATGACTTAGTGGGAATGGGTATTTAATAAGCTGTAGCAGACACAAGTCTGCCCCTTTCCACAGACATGTTCAAAATAACACACAAAATTAATGAGAAGTGCAATTATTCAGAAGACTGTCCATATAATTCTGTCATTTTACATATTAGCATATTTCTTTCAGAAATTAAGAGGCCATTGTAAAAGTGGACTTTGCTTTCAGGGGCATTCTAGAACTCTAGGCACTCAAATTCTGCTTCTTACAGGAAAGACTGAGTATCTTCAGCTCTTTATAAGGGGCTACCCTTCTCCAGCTTTTGTCACCAAGCAGACCCTCTTGGGAAATCTCCCTAGTGTGATAGCCCCTTTCTCTTGCCCTTATTTAACTTAAATAATCATAATCATAATAACAACAGACTAGGAAGAGTTATTTGTTCCTGTGTGTTCTCTTTCCATTTTCATATTTAAAACAAACAATGACAGAAACTATGAGTTCTGTCTTTGTAGTTGACCATAAGATAGTGAAAAGGGCTAAATTTAGGGGCCTTTTGAATACAACCTATCAAAGACTGGCTACAACAGTACAGTTTTGGTATTGAATAGAAAGCACATCCCTAAAATTTCCAAGCACATTCCCAGTGCTTGCCATCATCCCCAAGCTAATGAAATTGTCTCTTTGCTACCACTAATCATTGGAGTTCTGTGGTCTATTTTGTTGACTTCTGTGAGATTGTTTGTTTTTATTTTTAAGTCTAATTCTAGGTTTCAAATGGGGAGGCCAGAAGACACCCACGTGACAGCAGCAGGCGCCACTACAATAAAAGAATGTGTGATGGAGAGATGGGAAAGAAGGAGTACTCTCGACGGTGAGATGGAAGAGAGAAGAAGCTGAGGGGTTTGTACACTGTGCAGAAAGGTGGGACTGGAGACTCAATGGCCATGGCGGTGAGGAACAGGAGATATGAGAAGGCCATGGTGAGGTCTTGGCCCAGGCCAAAGGCCATGTCTGGGCTGCCACGGAGGCCTGTGCTCCCACTGGGGGTTGGTGGGGTTGTGGTGACATGTTAATCTGATTGGCCCACACTGTCACTAGGGTCGTGGGGTTTCTTTTGATTCATAGTTTGAAGAATGTAATCCACCATAAAGGGGAAGGCATGATCATAGGAGCAGGGCAGTTTACACACTGAATTCTCTGGAAGACGGATGCTGGTGTTCATTCAGCTCACTGTCTCCTTTTTCTATTTCTATTTAGTTAGGACTTGAGACTATAAGATGCATGGTGTTGCCCACATTCAGGGTGTGTGTTCCCTTCTAGTTAAACCTCTATGGAAATGCTCTCACAGGTATGAGAGGTTATGTCACCTAGGTGAGTCTAAATCCAGTCAAGCTGACAGTGAAGATTAATCAACACAATACATATATGACTTAACATGACTAGTGAGATTTGTTCTATCGTTTGGCCAAAGTGGAGCAAGGCCTAGAGTTACTCTGCCTTGTTGTATACTCCCTCCCCATACACACACTCCTAGCTCACACAGAGTTCCTGGTACTATCTCAGAATGGTAAGAGGATTCTTTGGATGGCAGAATCTGAGGTGAGTTGGGTAACAACACTGATATCTGGGTCCCTTGGATATCTTTTCTTTTCTTTCTTTCTTTTTTTTCCCGGAACAGGGTTTCTCTGTGTAGCCCTGGCTGTCCTGGAACTCACTCTGTAGACCAGGCTGGCCTTGAACTCAGAAATCCACCTGCCTCTGCCTCCCAAGTGCTGGGATTAAAGGCGTGTGCCACCACCGCCAAGTCCCTTGTATATCTTATTAAGTATATATGGCCAGTAGAAGCAGAGTCAGAAGAACCCCTGGAGCCCCATAGGGATGGGAACAGTGTCTTTACCACAAGCCCAGAGTAGAAAATTCACAACTCACAGAGCACTGGCAAACCCAGACACTATTTACTTCACAGGAAATTCATGGCACATTGGTGGCGGGGTGGTGGTGGTAGTAGGGGTATTGTCTCAATTTCCATATTAAATAACAAAAGCCAAGTAGGTAGGAAAAAGGAAATAATGCAAATTAGAACAGAAGTGAATAAAGGAGAAAACAGAAAAAAAATAACCAAAAGATGATTGCAATCAGTAAAATAAAAATAGAAAAAGAGACACAAATTGCTAGTATCAGATAAAAGCAATAGCATTATCTATGCTATAAATATTCAAAAGGATAGTTTAAAAAATGACTTCTATTGATAATTTTTGCTATGTCAATTTTTTTAAAGATTTATTTATGCATGTGAGTACACTGTCCCTGTCTTCAGACACAATAGAAGAGGATATCGAATCCCATTACAGATGATTGCTGGGAATTGAACTCAGGACCTCTGGAAGAGTAGCCAGTGCTCTTAACCATTGAGCCATCTCTCCAGCCCTGCTACATCAATAATTTAAATGAACAAATTTGCTGAAAAGTACAAATCAAAATTCACTCAACAAGTAGATAATCTTAATAGGTCTGTATTTATTAAATACATTGAATTCATAATTAAAACCTTTCAACAATGAAAACTTCAAAGCCTGAGATGGTGATATACAGCTATAATCCTAGCCATGGAGTGGCTGTTAGCAAGAGAATCATGAGCTGGAAATGAGGATAAGCTATATTATGATAGATAAAGGCAAAACATAATTATACATGAAAAATTAGGTGATCAAAAGACTGAGAAATCAATATCTGGTTCAGCTACTTAGAGATCTACATTTCACTTTCATATTTAATTATATATATTCTCACAAGTGGTAGCCTCTTTGCTTACACTGAAACTAACATTTTATGCATAAAGATCTTACCTGAATACTTATCCTTTAGGTGAGTTGCTAAGTCTGATATCTTGACAAAGGAGGATGTATTTTTTTGAAATTTTGCTTTAAATGAAATTGCTCTTGTATCATCATCAAACAGGCATTCACAGGAAGACCACAGTGTTGTATGTAATTCTAAGTTTTCTAGTATGCAGTTCCGCTGAACAAAAAGGTACTTAAATTCCCAAATACAATCTTAAACAAAAACAAATGAAAAGTCACCAAAATAAAGGGTCTACACTCAGAATCAGATTAAATAGACTGACCTAATTAAATCAACTAAACCTAACTTTTTCACTAAAGAATTTGGGAAAGAAAAACAAAATATAATCATGTTTTAAAGCCAATAAATTTAAAAGCTACAGAATTTAAGATTTCTAAAAGAGGAGCCGGGCGTGGTGGCGCATGCCTTTAATCCCAGCACTTGGGAGCCAGAGGCAGGTGGATTTCTGAGTTCGAGGCCAGCCTGGTCTACAGCGTGAGTTCCAGGACAGCCAAGGCTACACAGAGAAACCTTGTCTCAAAAAAAAAAAAAAAAGATTTCTAAAAGAGTCTCTCTCTAGAGTCCAGGCTGCTCTGAACTCTTACTCCTCCTGCCTCTGCCTCCAAGTACTGGAACTGTAGGTGTGCACCACCACACCTAGCTAGGTATCATCTTTGTGATCTTTTTTAATGATTTCTTGGATCTCTAAACAACTGCCTTTTAGAATAGTACATTTTAATTTTGACAGCTGTAAAGTTTATTATTTTTTTTTTTAGTTAGTTGAATTTTTAAAAGGGACACTGAAATGGTCATTTTCTGGTTCCCTCATTAAGAACTAACTTTTGTTGTTCTGTTTTTGTCCAGAATTGACAAGTAAGTCAAGTAGTCTATGCAGACAGCATCATTAGATATTAGGTGGGTGCTGGGAACTGAACCAGGTCCTCTACCAACAGTCTACAACTGATTATTGGAAAAAAGTTATACTGAGAAATCTCCTTTTGCCTTACTGTAATTTTAAATTTGAATATACAAAAAAAATATGATTGTTTAACAAGAAAGTCTATACTGCTGTTGCTTAAAATTCAGAGCTGTTGGGGTACGGGCAAAGTGCCAAGCATGCATTGAGACCCTGGGTTTGATCCCCAGCACTGCATAACCTGAGTGTGGTAGTGCACACCTGTAATGCAACCTCTTGAGAGTAAAAGCAGGAGGATCAGAAAGTTGAGTTCATTCTTAACTACTTATTGAGGGGAAGCCAGCCTGGGTTAGTCCCTGTCTCAATAACTTAAAAATCAGTCCTTACCGAGGTTGTTAGAATAGGTGCTACTGTGTCTAAACACTGGTTTGTTATTGTGGTTCTAGAGAAGTTAGGTAAGTTAGACAGCTAAATTGTTTTATCAGTAAATTATTGCTTATGGCAAACTTGAAGAAGTTATATTAGAAAAGTCTGTAACCAATTTAAATCCATATTTGAATTTGTGGATTTAGGATATAATCAGATTACAAATGTAGACCTAACTGATTTGGATAATATATGATTGTCCAAATTATATACAAATATATTTCTAAATATAAATTGTGATTATTTGCTTTACTCTACTTAATTAGCTATGTTATGAGTACTTTATCTTAACTTGTTATGCATTTGAAATGGTAAACTGAATTTTAAAATAACTGCATGAAAATGGCATTTGATTCTGTATATTATTTTATGGTCACCTAATTATTCTTGTGCTTGTTTGTAATAGGGTCTCATGTAGCTCAGGCTGGCCTCAAAATATCCTTGTAGGCAAAGATAGCTTTGAACTTCTGATCCTTGTGCCTCTAGCGCCCAGTGATGAAATTATAAACAATTACTCTCAAGAAATATGATTTATGTTGCTAATGTGCTTTCATTAGAACCTAAGCTATGAACAGTGCCTGCTGCATACCTGCTAGCAAGGCATATTTCAAAGGAATGAAATTTTGGGAATTCTTCCTATTCTTCCCAAAGCATCAATTCCATTATCTTTCGTACTGAATAATAACTACTTAGGAATCATTTCTGGTTATAGAAGCCGGGTTTGTTATCCTTAAGAGTATGTGAAAGCCAGTGCCGACTACAGCAGTTGATATGGAGACAGCCTCAAAAGCTGCTAAATGAATACGAAAGAAGACTAGTAGTTTCTGAAAGCTCGATCACTTAAATGATCCTTCAAAACTGTAAATTTTCTATTAAAAGGAATTGTCTTGAGATATTAAAGCACATGTTGAAACTTTAAAATGATGAAGGTATATATAAATAAGATTAGGCTTAATTAGTAAATTCAGCAAAAACAATTTATATCAAAATTCCTGTGTTCATGTTTTCAATATTAACTAAAAAGTCATAAGGTTATCTAGAGATATTAACAAATTCTCTTCTATTACCACATAATTCTTAACTCTAAAGAAATAGTCATATTAAGAAAAGACCAACGTGTTATGCCTCCATACCAGTCTACCTCTGACCTACATTTTGTTTAGCATGCACTGTACTCGTGCTCACAGCTGACACAGAATGGTCAGTGATCATGTCTGTCATCAATACATGTTTGCCAAATTTCACAACTGGACAAACATCTGTCACTATTTAATCATAACATAAAAGTCAGACTTATCTCAAATCCTAGTTACAGGCTATTAATGATTAAAAGACGATGTGACAGATCCTACCTACAGATAAGCACTTAGGCAGAAGTTTGGAATGTAACATTAACTCATCCAAGTCTGAAACAATGAATCAGTTGATCAATGTCTAAATTATTTTGCAGAGTAAGGTAATCCAAAAAGCACTAATTAAACTATCTCTCATTGTTAAAATCAGAATTTCACAGTAATGAAGGAAGATACTGTATTAACTTACTGGGCCATATTTTTAAAGCAACCATTCTATAATGGCTAAGAGCTCATATTTTAAACTGGAATAAAAATCCAGAACATAGTAACTAATTCAATAAGAAATATGATTTGAAAGACTTAATGTATCCCAATAACATCTGCCTTGTGACAGATAGGAATTTATTTATAAGAACACTCAAAATGAAAAAACTTAAACTACAGACATCTTTCCAGAATAAAAATTTAAAAGAACATCTGTGAGGGACTTAGAAAGATGCTCAGCAGTGAAAAGCATGTACTGCTCTTACGAAAGACCAAACATCCCAACACCCACATCAGAGCTATAATTCTAGCTCCAGGGAATCTGATGCCCTTTTCTGGACTCCTGAGGCATCCTACACACACACACACACACACACACACACACACACACACACGCACACGCACACGCACACGCACACGCACACACACGCACACACACACACATATGCATGCACACACGCAATTTAAAAATAAGACACACAGACACAAACACACATACATGCAGCACGCATGCACGTGTGCAATTTAAAAATAAAAAAATTATTTTTAAAAAAACATTATTTGAAGGAGAGAATGGTTTTGCTAATGTAATGTCTTCATGTAGTAAGCATAAAAACATTCAAGCCTTTCTTTTGTCATCATTAATTACATAGGACTTCTAGATAATTAAATTGCTTTAAGTATAAAATTATGGCAAGAACAATTTTCAAAGGAGCATCAATCATTATTATTTCAAATGCTATAATCTCTTCAGAGTCTCTGCACCTCAGACAAATAAACATTAATCATTTACCAAAATATAAATAGGTTAAATGCTTTTTTCAGTGTATTTACCTTTTCTCCTTTGAAGCTGAGTATACCAGGCTGCTCCAGGACCCCATAATACAAGCACATAATGTTGACCTTGAGCCTGTTCCACCGTTAACACAACTTTTCTTTGCTTCTGACCTCTATAACTATATAATGCCTCTAGAAAAGGAAAAGGAAAAGGAACATTCTACATGGTGTTGCTCTGCTTGGGTGAGACCACAGTATCTCATGGTAAATACATCATGGTAACCAACTGATACACTAGATGGTATATGAGTATGAATAAGCTAAAATTAAAGAGGCACTCAAAATACTTACCTGTCAATATAGTGACATCCACTATTCTGAGTACTGCATGGACTAATGTATCAGGCTGCAACTGCTCCAATTCCACAAACTCTACAGTGCTCATTTTCTGAGGCTGCCTCTGAGGCAGATCTTTGAGATAGGAATGTTTTGAAGACACATACGCCAGTAAATCCTGAAGTATAACATTGGCAATTACATTGGAATCTATGGAAGCAAAAACACAAAACCATAGACAAAGGAGGACATCACATTTTGTTGGTAATCATAAATGCAAAAGCTACAGCTGTGGTGGTTAGAATAAGAATACCCCATAGGCTCATATAGTCATATATTTGAATTCTTAGTTGTCAGGAGTGGCACTACTTGAAAAGGACTAGAAGGTGTGGGCTTGCTGGAGGAAGTGTGACACTGGAGGTGGGCTTTGAGGCTTCAAAAGCCCACATCAGGCCCAGCAGCACTCTGTTCTTGCTACTGCAGATCTGGATGTAGAACTCTCAGCTCCTTCTTCAGCACCTTGACTGCCTGTGTGCCGCCATGATCCTTACCATAAGGATAACAGACTCTGGAACTTTAAGCTAGCCCCAACTGAATGCTTCATTTTATAACAGTTGCCATGGTCATGGTGTCTCTTCACAGCAATAGAACACTGACTAGAAAAATTCTCATCTTAAGAGAGTGAGACAGTTATGAAGCCATCTTTGAGTGATGATCCAGGAACACAGATTTAAGATCCCAGATTCCATGTTCCAACATAGAAGCAATTTCATGAAATTTTATAATTTCACAAAAGAAAGTCATAAATCAAGGCAATTTTAAAATACATTGGTTGTGGGGCTGGAGACATGGCTCAGTGGTTAAGTCCTCTGTAGAGGACTTAGGTAGGTTCTCAGAACCCACATGGTGGCTCACAACTACCCATAACTTCATTCAGTTTTAGAGGGCTCAATGCCCTAATCTGACCTCCTCAGGTGCATGGTGTGTGTGTGTGTGTGTGTGTGTGTGTGTGTGTGCATGCAAAATATCCATATGCATAAATAAATTTTAAAAAATAATAATAAAATGGAATACATTGCTGGGTACCAAAGCAGGTACAGGAAGATGGGGAAAGCTTTTCTATAGGCCAGGAGGCTATGTGATGACATGCTCAGCTTTACGATTGAGAGAAGCTAGTAGTCTGTTGAATTATTAGATTCCAAAGGGTTTTTTTATTGATCCATAACAAATGTTAATTTTAAAACAGAAATAGTTAAGGAATGGCTATTCCAGAGGGCTAAAACTAGCCCCAAGTAAGTAATTAGCCTCTGAACTTGCAATGTTCCGATGTCTTCATAGTACTGAAATTCTTATATTTTGGTTGTGAGCCTAGTCTATAACAGTTGAGCCATCTCTCCAGCACCCCAGTTTTGAAATTCCAGTCAGTCAGTCAGTCAGTCAGTCAGCCAGTCAGTCAGTCTCTGCAGACAACAGCCTCTTTTCAGAAGTTTTGTCACACTATGCATAATGTATTCTTTCTTTTTTTTTAAAGACTTATTTATTTTATTTATATGAATACATTGTAGCTGTATCAGACACACCAGAAGTATCAGATCCCATTACATGTGGTCATAAGCCACCATGTGGTTGCTGGGAATTGAACTCAGGACCTCTGGAAGAGCAGTCAGTGCTCTTAACCTCTGAGCTATCTCTCCAGCCCACATAATGTTTTCTTTGAACTACGTTTTATATTGTAATATATAAATACATCTGAAACACTACTTAATTTCTATACAATATGTAGCTTATTCTTGACTTAGTTTAGACCAAAAAACTAAAGGTTGATACTGTTATACAATAGAAACGTATCATCTCCAAGAAATTAACTGTTTCCAATCTATAATTAGGCCCAGATGTTCTATTATTTTTTTACTCTTCCATGCTCTTGAAACTATTAAGTGGGCTCACCAATCTCCAGAGTCTAAGTTGATCCCATCTTTCCCAGCTACGCTGACAACAGTTCTTCATCAACGAGCTCCTTAACACATCACTTTTGCAATATCCTAGGAGCCACTTAACAGCCTCTCCTGAACCTGCCCTATACCCATCATAAGTTTAGGATGCTGTTCTTATCACTTCCAAGGGGCATAAAGTCATGTCACACTCCTCTTAACCGAATTCCACACAGCATAGCAACCACACATACACAAGATTCTTCCTCCCTTAATTCTCATTTAAGCACATGTTACATAGTAACATTTCTTTTAATTGTAAGAAACATCAGTTATAATACCATTTCAATGATTTTATCTTCCCATTTGAATGTTTTTTTTTAATTTTTTGGACTATTTTATGTGTATGACTGTTTTACTGTGTACCACATGTGATCTTGGTACTCCGAGTTGTCAGATACTGGATTTATAGATGGTTGTGAGCTAACATATGGATGCTGAGACTCATACCCAGAACCTCTGTGCAAAATATACTCTTAGCCACTAAGTCAATTCTCCAGACCCTGCTTTAAATTGTTGAGACAAACTTTACAACTTTACATACAATAAAATAAACATTTAGAAGCACTGAATGAACCCACAAGATGCTCAGCAGTTAAAGGAATTTGCTAGAAAACTTGATGAGCTGAGTTCTAAATCATGGGAGAGAACCAACTCCCACAAGTTGTCTTCTGAATTCCACACAGGCACCCCACCCCCACTAAATAAATAAATAAATGTTTAAGAGAATTGATTGGTGAGATTTGCTGATAAAATTCAAATTCTTCTGAAGGATAGGAAGATATGTTCATATATATGACAGACTTATAGCCAAATTTGGTTGTTTTTTAGAAATCAAGAGCTTATAGACTAATGTATCATTGTTCATTCGTTCTTTCCCTCATTAACATTATCATCTGCATCCACTCCATCTGCTACACTAACACCTAAGTATTTACTCACTCATCAGAGGATCATCTGCTACATGACAGGCGCTATACCAGGTGCTAAGGAGACAGAGAAAAACCACATCATCACAATCTCAACACAGAAAGAGTTACTGATTGACCTAGAGACAGACGGTAACAAACATTCAGTGTAGAATGTAAACTGAGGACAAAGTTGATTTTCAGTAAATTGTTTACCTAGCACTTGGGTGGCACTGGGCTCTATCCCTAGAACCATAAATGGTCAGGAGGGAGAGAAGTGGACGGGAGGGGGGGACAGTCACGAAAAGGGAGAAACACTCCTGAAAATAGAGACAGAAAAGGAACTTCCTAGAAAAGAGTTGTCTAGAATCTCCATGGAATAAACTGGAGAAAGTTGGATAGCAGCTATGAAAAAAGATGCATGGTGGCTGAAAACCTCTAACACAACAGCAAGCAAAAAATACACAGTCTGTCACAGAGGAGTTACTGTGGTCTGGGGAGCTCCCTCCTCACACTGGAGTCTCTCATAAAACAAAGTTCCTGTGCTTTCATATTTTAAAGATGAAAAAAGGGGAGGAAGGGAACAAAAGTTATGCATGACAACAGCAGAGGAAGAAAAGATGTCCCAGAAAATGCCTCTGCTCTTAGCATTTAACTGGAGCATCAGCAAGATACTTGTTTTAAAAGATCTCTGAAGTTTCAATAGCTTGGGCTTGAGAACCTCAGTGACTCACATTCCTGGGACACTCAGAGCAAACGTCATGGGACTAGATTCTGAATCCTGGCCAGGAGAATACGTCTGATTAAGGGGAAGAAGCGTGGTACTAAAACTTCCCAGCTCAGGCTGGAGAGATGGCTCAGTGGTTAACAGAACTGAATGCTCATCCAGAGGACCCATGTTCAATTCTAGCACCCTCATGACAGCTCAGAGTAGTCTAACTCCAGTTTCAGGGAATCCTATGCCCTTTTCTGGCCTCTATGGCATGTCACATATGTGATGTGAAAACATACATGCAGATAAAACATTCATATATAGAAAATAAAAGTCTTAAAAAAAAAAAAAGAAAGAAAAGAAAAAGAAAAAAAAAGTATAGTTCAATGAAAGAAATCTAGCCACAGACAGAACCTGCAGAGTAACATAGAGTTTTCAAGAAACATCCAAACAACAGAAATGACAGTAATGGGATCACCTTCTCAACAGGACTCCCAAAGGTATGACTACCCAGAGGTATGACCAGCACCTACAGCCTGTGAAGAACCACCTAGTGACAGAACCAGGATCTGAGAATGAACCTCAGCCTAGCAAAAATCTGCATAGTCAAGAACAGCATGCACACCCTGACCCTAGAAGGACCACAAGGAGTGGTAAGCAAGATCTGTGACCAAATCCACAATGGCCTGCCCACTGATACCTCAGTCACACCACAGCCAGGCTCTACTTGAACATTGAAAGCACTCCCTTTGAAAGACACAACAAATAAAAACAACAACAAATCCAAGAAATGAAATAAGCCCATATGCCTAAATCCCAAGCAATAATAGAATTATATATATATATATAAAACAATGCAGCATAACTCCTCCAAAAATCACCAATCCTCAAGTAATAGCCTCCAGCGAGAATGAACCAGATGAAATCCCAAAGAAGCCAAGAGTAAGTATGTTTAAAAAGTTCAAAGAACTTTAAAAGGTTCAAAGAAGAAAATTCCTGAATGAATCCCAAACAATACACATGAGAGAGACAGAGAAAGAGAGAGAACTGAATGAAATAAGGATCCTCATACTAGCTAGAAAAGAGGAATCCCATAAACAGAACTACTGAGAACTACTGAGGAAAAACAAACTGAAATGAAAACAAAGTAAGTTAAAATAGTGTAGAGAAGATCAAATAGAGGACCAAATAAGCTTAAAGGCAAACTGGAAGAATCTGAATAGTCCAAAAATGACAAAAAAGGCAGGAATGGCACTCTCAGGCCACCCGGGTCTTTAAAAAGACCAAACCACCATTTCAATATTTTATTTCATTATTTCAAATTTTATGTATCTTTTCTGTATTTTATCCCACTGGTTAATATATCTAAGATAATGTTAAGTAAGAGTGATAATAGTAGCATCCTAGTCTAATGACCAAATCTTAAAAAACAAATTTCTATACTTTCAGCCTTGGTGATTTTTCCTCCTTGAGTTTTGTGGTGGTTTGAATAAGAATGCCCCCATAAGTTCATGTATCTGAATGCTTAGTCATCAGGTAGGGACTCTAAGAATTAGGAACTATGGCCTTGCTGGGTAGGTGTGGCTGTATTAAAGGAAGTGTATCACTAGGGATGGACTGAGGTTTCATAAGCCCAAGGCAAACCAGAGTCTCTCTGTTCCTTTGGACCTTGCTGTAGACCTCTCAGCTCCTTCTCCAGCACCAGGTCTGCCTGCATGCCATGCTCCCACCATGATGACAATGGACTAAGCCTCTGAAACTGTAAGCCGGTCCAACTAAATGCTTTCTTTTATAAGAGTTAAGTGGTTGTAGTGTCTTATCACATCAATAGAACACTGGCTAAGACAGGCTTTATAAAGATTCTTTATAACATAAAGAGAAATCTCCTTTTTATAATAATGGATACTGAATTTTATCAAATGATTTCTTTACACCTATTGACATGATTGTATATGATTTAAAAATGTCCTGTTTGGGGGCTGGTGAGATGGCTCAGTAGGTAAGAGCACTGACTGCTCTTCCGAAGGTCCTGAGTTCGGATCCCAGCAACCACATGGTGGCTCACAACCATCTGTAATGAGATCTGATGCCCTCTCCTGGTGTGTCTGAAGACAGCTACAGTAAATTACGCTGGAGCAAGCGGGGCCAGACCGGAGTGAGCGGGGCCGGCAGAGGTCCTGAGTTCAATTCCCAGCAGCCATATACATGATAGCTCATAGCGATCTGTATAGCTACAATGTACTCATACATATAAAATAAATAAAAATAAATCTTTAAAAAAAAAAAAAATGTCCTGTTTCCAGTCTAGGGAGCTAGCTTAATTGGCCAAGTGCTTTCCTCACAAGCTTGAAGACTTGAGTTCAGCTCCCAGTAAACACATACCCCTCCCCCCCCCAAGGCATGTAGCATATGCTTGCGATTCCAGGGCTGGGGAGACAAGACACAAAAGAACTCTAATGCTGCTAGTCAGCCAGGCTAGCCTAGTTGGTGAGCTGGAGGACAAGAAACCATGTTTCAAAGGAGGAGTTAGCATTTCTGAGGATATCACCAGGGCTGCCTTCTAGCCTCCACATGCAGGGTGATAGACACACATGTACCTCAGCTCTCCACATGAACACATAAACACATACATGCATTTTTAAAAACTTTCATTTTTTGAGACAGCCCTGGCTATTCTTCTACTCACTATGTAAATGAGGCTGGCCTCAATCCCTGCCTCTCCCTCTCAAGAGCTGGGATTAAAGGTGTATGCTACCACTCCAGGCTTTACTGTTTTGAATTAATGTTAAATTTATAAAAACAGTTGCAAATATACAAAGTTCCTTTATATTCCTCACTCTGCATCCTCTAATGTGAACAGCTCTGATAGCATACAATAAACTTTCTGACTTTATTAGTCTATTAATAGTAACATAATAAAAGGACATATATGAAGTGTAAGTGGACCCTTATGAAATAAGTCTTTGTTTCACAAGCACAGTATTAATATACTGCAGGACAGCCAGGGTCACACAAAGATACTCTGTTTTGAGGGGTGAAGTGAGAGAGAGAACTCTAACTTCTTATATCGTTTTACAATTTTGTTCTTATTGATTTCTGATTAACATTATGAGTTTATACTTTTTGGTTTCTATGGCTTACTAAGTTGTTTTCAAATTTTCTAAAACTTTATTTTTATTCTTTCATTTTTAATGGTACAAGTGTTTGGCTAAGAAATAGTAGTCTACTAGCTGCTTTAAGCATATCTTGTGTGTTCCAATAAATATCACAGCCATTACTTCTGTAAATTTTATATCACTCCTTTAAATCCAAAATTTGTCTTAAAATTTTCAAAACTTTAAAAAGAAAAAGTTTGGTTTTTTGTTGTTGCTAGCGATCTCTAGTTTTATAGCACTTTGTAAGCATAGGCTTACACTCCTCCTTGATGGAAAACTGGCTGAAGACACGCATGTTCCATGTGACCCTGTTACATACAGACCTCATCTACTAAGTATGCTGCTTAGAACTTCTGTCTCTTTAATTTTGTGTTATATATTAAAGTTGTCTTGTGCCATTAGGGAAATAACTTCTCAAGGAGTTCCTTAGAATTTATTACTCAGAACTTCTCTTAGAATGGATTAAGCTTTTTAAAAACAAGGTGACAGTAAAAGGTGACATGGAAAAAGATAAATTGTGAAAGGTCTTGTTGGTATGAATCCTATATTACTTATTTGTGTAGTGTCGGGGATCAACTCCATGGTGATGCACATGCTATAGGCCAGTGCTCTTCCACAGGAGAGCTTGACTATATCCACTTACTAAGATCTATTTTTGATAAACATATAAAAATTATAGAAATTAAGGTGATGCCATATAATGCTTCAATAAATAAACACATCATACAATCTTTAAATCAAGTTAGATACATTTCTCTCCATATAAATTTCTTGTTTCTTTATGGTGAAAACATTTCAAATACTTAATTCTAGCTTTATTATAGTTACCCCACTATGGAACAGACACCTCACATAATTTTTCTTACAGATTTCCTACTAAGTAGGTGTATTTCTCTTACTTTTTTTGAAGTGTTGGGGACCAACCCAGAGTCTCCAATTTTTGTTAAGTGTCATTGCCTAAGCTGGCCTCTACAATATTCTATATCAGCTTCCCAAGTAGCTATGATTTCAAGCATATGATACTCCACATGGCTTATTTATTTGTTCAGTTTCTTATCTGTGTGTTTTGAGGTGCTAAAGATCAAACACAAAGCCTTGCAGAGAGTAGGCAGGCCCTCTATCAGTTGCTATGCTCCAGCCTCGCAAAGTCGTTAAAGTACTATAGCCAGAATGGAAAATAGCTTAGTCATTTCTTTTTGTTGGTGGTGGTGGGCTGAGTGTGCGGTTTGTTTGTTTGTTTGTTTTGAGGTAGGATTGCTCTGTGTAGCCCTGGCTATCCTAGAACTTGCTCTGTAGACCAGGCTGGCCTCCACCTCAGAGATCCATCTGCCTATGCCTCCCAAGTGCTGGGATTAAAGGTGTGTACCACCATACTCCGGCTGGTAATTTCTTATAAAACTATTTATGTATTTGGAATGCACCATAGAAATCTGTGCCAAAGATATGAACATTTATGTTCACGCAGAAATCTATACTCTTAAAAACTTCAAATGAAAAATAACTCAAATGTCCTTCAACAAGTGAATAATTGAACAAACAACAGTATACCCGTATAACAGAATACTCATTAACTCTAAGTACTTGTGACGTATGTGATGGTCACCAAAAATGTAGTTTTTTCTCGGCAACGATAGAAAAGGATTGAAACTGCATTAGTCTGAGTAAGCATCCAATTGGACTTTTTATCATCTCAAAGATTCAGAGGCCCAGAAACTACACAGGTAAGCTTCAGAAGTCAGTAGAAGAACTTAGACAATGTTTTTCTCCTTTTCTTATTTTTACCTACCTACATTTTTCTACAGTATCTCAAAGAGAAAACTCATTAAATGTTAAGAACTACCACTTAGCAGACACTCTAAGAAGAAAATGAAACATGAACCACAATACTTTATGTGACTTACAATACATAAGTTGATTTTTTTTCTCTTTTCTCTTCTAGGCACACAGCTGCCACTTGGGGCTGGGGCCACCACAGCTATCTTTTTAAGTTCTATTGTCAATTTTTTTGAAAAGGATGAGGATAAAGCACAGGCTTTACAGGCTTAGCACTGGGTGGGGCCCTATGTTCAATACTAATATTGCAAAAAAAAATAAAATAAGATAAATGAGTTCCAATTTCAGCTTACAAATGAAAATAGCTGTTTAGAAAAAAAAAAAATACTCAAATCTTTCCCAACATATTCGTTTGCAGACTTACAGTGGGTTTACACTCTAATGAATGAGTGGAATGAGGTAACATTCCAGTAACCCCACAAAAAAAACAAAGATATATCAAAAATGTGTTAAATATACTTAACCTACCATCTGTCCCCACTTAGCAACACAGCACAGTGTGACATCTCAGTGGTTCACCTTATAATCAGATGCTGACTGTGAGTCCTAGCTCTCTGCCACTAGGAGCATCACTAATGCAGAAAATATCAAAATCCAAAGTATGCTCATACTCATATGTACTATTCTAAAGCCAAAAAGTCACAAATTAAAACATCCTAAATTCAGCATATTCAAAATATATCTTACATTTTTCAGGCTGGACATATGAATAACTTCCAAGATTTAGTAGCTGACTGGTAAATGTTGACTGGAGTACTGTCTCACCAATCCATTGGTCCTCATAAACAACAACATCTAAAAACAAAACAAAATGAAATCTGGTCATGCCATAAACTCCTTTAGACTGTGGTTAACTTATTAAACATATAGTAGTAATAGTAACCAATCATAGCAAAACATGATGCATACATCTCATACACCAGGCAACTAAAGTTCTGTTAGGCTGAAAGACCTACCCAAAGGCTCAAAACAATAAAACAGCAAATTTAATTTCTGACTCTAGACCTTTGCCTTCTGAGGCATGAACAAGCCTAGTCTAAGGGAAGAGGAGGAAGCGACATTCACATTGCTTTCAGCTGAGTTTGTCCTTCCCATCCCAAACCCCACTACTTTTTCCCAGCATGTAGCAGTAGGAATGATATCACACCAAAATGGCAGAGCACAAGCATTAGTGAAATACTGAAGCATTCCCCTTTTCTATTCAGAGGGAATCAAACCCCAACACTATTAAAATCATGAATATGAAGAACTTCTTGGGTGGAACTACAGCACATGAACATAGTGAAGCCTAGAAAATATGGAACACATGAATACTACTGAGAATCTCTGACAGCAAGTTATACACATGGCAGCCAAAGAAAAAGCTACAATCTTCCATTGGGCTATCATCAATAACAGAATTGCTTTATGCAGTTTCAAAAGGTGCTGAGCTTGGAGAAGACCTGAATTCAGCACTATTGCATTGGGCCACTAGATAAGGTTGTTTATCCATGGCTGTACCAAAAATAAAATATAATACAAACTCTTCATTAATAGATTTGAGAATCTATACTACATGTGTTTATTGGGCCACTCAGTTTGGGCATACATCATTGTGGCTTATCTCAGCAAAAAGACCAAATGTCATTACAATGGATCAGACCAAAGTATCTCCCTTGAAGTAAGGAGCTTATATACATTATACATCAACTACATTGCTTTTAATGTTTTAGCTATATGGTGACAAGTATCATACAAACACTGAGCTGCACTGAGTAGTACTACCAAATACCACAGTCATTAGTCTTCTAAAAGCTGGAGCTAATACTGATGCCCAGGATATCAAGAGTGGGTTAGCATTTGATTTGTCTAAGATGGAAAAGCATGTAGAGATTGCTCATTTACAAGCTATGCAAGCAAAAGTATACAACACATTTTTCCTTAAAAAGCTCAAAGTTAGTCAGAATTTTGTCAGAAAAGTAATGCTAGGATCCTTTTTCCTAGTTATTTGGTGATTGGACATACAGCAGCCCTAAGTACTGATTCTTGTCTCACTCATTAAAGAGCTACTGCATGGTGGGTTTGAGTTACAATTTTTTTTCAGTCTTTTTTGATCTTTCTTTTTTTTTAAAGATTTATTTTATTTATTTTATGTATATGAGTACACTGTAGCTGTACAGATGACCATGAGCCATCATGTATGTGTAATTCACTTGTAGCTGTCTTCAGACGCACCAGAAGAGGACGTCAGATCTCATTACAGGTGGTTGTGAGCCACCATGTGGTTGCTAGGATCTGAACTCAGGACCTATGGAAGAGCAGTCAGTGCTCTTATCTGCTGAGCCATCTCAACAGCCCTTTTTTGATCTTTCAATGCATTGTCCCTTGGAATATACTTGGCAACCAATTTCTAAATGTGACATGCTCTGTTTAGAGAATGTCAACGTTTTATTCATCTTCTATTCCTTGCCAATAGTGGTACACTAGTCTACAATTCTGGAAATTTTTGAAAATCAGATCCAGGGATTATTAAAACTAAAGAACAAAAGAGAAAGACAGAGGCAAGATGTCTGGATTCCAGCATATTCTGCAGTGCCTGTCTGACTCAGACATCAATGAGTTTCAGTGCAGTGCATCCAACTGCTGAAGAAAGTGAAGCTTGATGTTCACTGCTTGTGGTGGGTAACTGTGGAGGTGTAAGCAACTACAGATACTTTGCTCCTGCTTATAATGATCTGCTACATGACTTATGGTTGTATGTCTTACTGAAGCATTGTCTTGCATTTGCTTCCCATTGCTGTGATGAAGACCATGACCGAAAGCAACCTAGGGGGGAGGGTTTATTTCACCTTACAGTTCACAGTTTTTCATGGGGGAGAAGTCAGGGCAGAAACTTGGTGCAGAAACCTGGGAGCAGGAACTGAAGCAGAAACCATGGAGGAATGCTGCGTAATAGCTTGTTCTCCAGAGCTTACTCTCCACTGCTTGTTCAGTCTTTTTCGTGCTCAGGAATGGCACCCCAATGGCCTGGGCTCTACCACATCAATCATCAATCAAGAAAAATTCCCAACATTGGCTTATCTACAAGCCAATCAAATGGGGGCATTTTCTCAACTGAGTTTCCCTCTTCTCTAATGACTCTACCTTGCATTAAGTTAACAAAAATATTAACCAACGAGGACTTCACTGTGAAACAAGTTACATCATGGATAGATTTTAGATGTATAATATTCAAACTATCACATTATTACATGTTCACCTTGGAGAATATATATATTCATACAAATATATATATATTTGCCTGCCTCCGCCTCCTGAGTACTGGGATCAAGCACATGCACTACAATGACTAGCTGTATTTCCAAACAGCTTTTCATTTCACGTGGGTGACTGTATTACTCTTCTGTCAGATATACCAAATACCATGTTCAGGTATTACTACAAATGAAACAATGATGGGCTAGGGATGTAACTTAATGGTAGTACTTACCAATCATGGTGTGACCCTAAGTTCTTAGGGTGACAATAAAACAAAATAGTTTCACCAGGCATGGGTATTCCTGTAATCCTATAACTCAGGAAGCAGAAGCAGGACAGCTGCCATGAGTTTGGGGCCAGCTTAGGCTATAGAGTAAGACTGTCTCAAAAAATAAAAGGGGTAAAATAAATGGTTGGATGGATGCTCAAAGACATGGGCTTCTAACAGATATAATTTAGGGTTATAGCCATGCTAGACAAGTGCATTACTACTAACCAGTTTTAAGACTGGGGGGTGGAGGGGTTAAGGGAGGGACACTCACTTCACTTCTGCTAGTTGGGGCTTGGATTTAGGTCTTTTCAAAGACTAAGCAATTTTGTTCAGAGCCAGTTTTTGAGGCTTCTGCCCATTGCCATGGAGGAGCCATCAGAGAAAGTTGTGAAGAGCGGCAACTTACTGCGCCTTAAAATGGTGCCGGTCTCCACCTTCCGCTAGTTGGACAGCGAGCGCTCTCCATGGTAAACAACTCCTTATTTGAGCATGAGGTGGCACGATTGTCTGGCAAGATCTGATGACCGAATAGGGACCTATGGAGAGATGATATGTGGCTTTCGATGATTGGCATGCACTAGTGCTTATAAGCCCAAACCCAGGCGGGGGTGGGGTCACTGCCTGGAAAGAAGCAACTCCTGATTAAACTGCCTTGAGAAGGAACCTGGTTGTCCTGCGTTTGCCTCCCTACTAGTTGGGGACTGCGCCGGACAGAAAGTTGACCCAGTTGAGGACCCAGAAACTCCTCAGACAAAAAAAGATGAAGAGGACTCATCCAATGATTCAGAAGTCCTACAACAAGAAACACTAGTAAAGGTCATGAGAAAGCTAACCTGAACCCCAGGTCACCAGACTGAAAGCAGACCTATAGAGAACAGAAGTGAATGAATCCTGAGGGAAGTTCAAAGCGCCTTTCCCAAGAGAAGGGTCGGCACACTGTTGTCGGTGCTGACAGATCCTATAGCAAGGATGAGAAGATTTGTTCGGATTGAGCAGAGACAAAAAAGGCTTGAAGGAAATGAGTTTAAAGGGAACAGTGAACCATTCAGATGTCTCTGCAGTTTCTGCCATTATCAAAGATGGGATCCTTCTGAGAATGCTAAAATCAGAAAGAATTAGGACAGTCAGTTTAAATAGCACACTGTCCTTGCTATTAATGATGCCACACAGCAGATGTGAAAGCTGTTTTTTGTTTGTTTTTCAAGATTAAATTTCATGGTGCTGGGGAATCTTCTAACTTGTAAACCTTTAAATTATATAGGATGTGTGATGTTTGGCTTCATGTGAATGACTTAAATTTAGCCAAAGAAGCAAGAATGAGTCAAAGAATATTCTTAGAACTTTAGAAGCCTCAAGACCAGCACTGAGAAATAATGTAAATAGAATTTGAAGTGTTTTGGTTTAGAAGGTAATTGGAATAGATCTTTGGGTATTCTAGATTGCAGAAATTTGTAGTAAAGACAATTTTGTTCCTTGGGAAAAAAAAAAAAAGGCTAGGGGGAGGAAGATAGTAGTTCCAAAGCAGTGTTGGCTCACACAGTAACTATAGTGTGTCGGTCCCTTGTACTAGGAATACACATGCATACATAGCAGTCTTTAAATTTTTCCTATTATTTTTCCCTAAACAGCATGCTAATCATATTTTGTAGATGTTGAAAGTGAAATACTTTTGAGTTAAGAAACATCAAATGGAAAAGAAAAAGCTGGGGCCTGGAGAGATGGCTCAGCAGTTAAGAGCACTGACTACTCTTCCAGAGGTCCTGAGTTCAATTCCCAGCAACCACATGGTGGCTCAGCCATCTGTAATGAGATCTGATGCCCTCTTCTGGTGTGTCTGAAGACAGCTACAGTGTACTCACATAAATTAAATAAATAAATAAATAAATAAAAGAAAAAGAAAAAACTATAGAGAAAAAACATTTAGTGGGAATTAACACACCCATCAGGTAAAAATAACTGGGGTGAGAGTTCTAAGAGGCATTGGAAAGAAGTTATAAAGACAGATAAGATTGGAATATACTGTATACACATATAAACTTTTCAAATAACTCATGGGTAAGATATAATTGTTGTATAAAAGTATTATGAGTAGTATATTAACACTAGTATTCAGTGGCTCCCTACTACCTAACCAAAAAGAGCTAGCACAGCTTTCAAAACCTGTCATTAAGAGAGCATGTGGCTGCTGCTATGTGTGAGGCCCTGGGTTCAGTCCCCAACAACAACAACAAAAAAAAAAAAAAAAACAAAAATCAAAAGCTGCTATGTGTGAGGCCCTGGGTTCAGTCCCCAACAACAACAACAACAAAAAAAACAAAAATCAAAAAACAAAAACCAGACTTCTCACGATGTGATGCTCAAAATACCTGCTGTTCAGAAGATAAGAATATCTGACAATTTCAAGAAAATTTTAAACTCTATGTTGGATTCGTGAGACACTAGGTGATAGAGTAAGGGAAAATGGTGGCCCAGGCCTTGCCTTCTGGTTCTTTTATCCATTCACTTCTATGACCTAGCTTTTAGCTCCTTTCCTTCCATCTAAATACTAGGACTCTCCAAGGTTAAGTCCTAGGCCCTCTTCTTTTTAACTCTAGCAGTAGAAACTCACAGACAATTCAAACTTCTAACACCTTCTGCTGCTAAAAATCTAAATGCTCTACACAGAACACATTCTAGAACTTACCTCTTACACAGAAATTTTCAGTTCTGAGATCTCTACCAATAGGTAGAATGAGTTATTAAAGGTAGAAATATAACAATGCACAGTTGAATGCTATCAATTAAAAATGGATGTCACTCATAAATTTCTATGTGAATATAATTCACTACTAATGATAAGACAATATAAAAGTATAGCTTTCTTGGTTGTGGTTAATAAATATAAATTGGGGTTAATAAATATAATTTGGTTTTTTCAAGGCAGGGTTTCTCTGTATAGCCCCAGCTGTCCTGGAACTCACTCTGTAGACCAGGCTGGCCTCAAACTCAGAAATTCACCTGCCTCTGCCTCCCAAGTGCTGGGATTAAAGGTGTGCGCCACCACTGCCCAGCAAAAGTATAGCTTTCTTTTCTCATAAATTTCCCATTTGTTCCACAAAAAGAAAACAACAGGGGCTGGAGAGATGGCTCCGTGGTTAAGAGCACTGACTGCTCTTCCAGAGGTCCTGAGTTCAATTCCCAGCAACCACATGGTGGCTCACAACCATCTGTAATGGGATCCAATGCCCCTCTTCTGGTGTGTCTGAAGATAGCAGCAGTTTACTCACATACATGAAATAAATAAATAAATCTTTAAAAATAAAAAAGAAAGCAAAAAGAAAACAACAAGCAAACTAGACATTTTCTTTTCTTTGTCTGGGGTTTTTGTTGTCTGGGGGAGGGGTGGTATTTGTTTTGTTTCGTTTTTGAGACAGGGTGTCAATATGTAGCTCTGGCTGTTCTAGAACTCACTCTGTAGACCAAGATGGCCTGGAATTCACACAGAGATCCACCTGCTTCTATCTCCTGAGTGCTGAAATTAAAGGCATGTGCCACTACACACAGACTTTGATATGTTTTTTTTTAAAGAAATAAAACAGCAACAAAGATACCTTTCTAAAGGCATTCATAAAAGTAATCTAATTGTCTTATAATAGAAAAATGGGTAAATAAATTCCAGCAGTCACTTGATGTTTCCTAGTTGTAAACAACTGTACGGATGTTAGGAAAAACCAGAGAGGTAGCAGGACTGTTTCTATGTGCCTAGAAAAGGCATCTAAGAAGATCACAAACAAACTAGACATTTTCTTTTCTTTTCTTGTTTTTGGTTGGTCAGTTGATTGATTGGTTGGTTTGGGGTTTTTGTTTTGGGGGGAGGGTTATTTGTTTTGTTTCAATCATGGTGAATGATCTTGAGGTAAAATGGCCTTAACTAAAAGTGACTACAATACAGGTCAATTTACCTCTTTTCTGTTGGGAAAATCTAACTTCTTTGAGACTCCAAAAATGAGTCTTAGCTCTGGAGAATAAGTTCACATTAAATGGGTTACTATGACAAGAAAACCAGAAGTTTTGTTTTTATTTACAGTGAGGTATTATTTGCCAAAAAAAAAACAGTACTTACAGTATGTTCTCACCTTGTAAATAGATCTATAGTTGGGAAGCCATGTCACAAGCAAAGAGGAATTCTATAAGTGTTGAGTCAGAGTGTAAGTTAGATAAACTAACTCCAACAAGAATAGAACAACATATAAAAAGTGCTATGTTAAGCTTGTTTGTTATAATCTTGCATTTACATTCCATTAAAGATTGTTCTTAACAATCCAAAGAGAACACACCACGCCACATTAATTAAAGGTCTCACCTTCCTGCAAACAGTGATATTGTATGAACACACTGCAGTTTTCATTTTCTCAGCTGAGGCTAACAAAGCCTAGCTCCGTCACATCCTTTCTTAGCTAGGTTAGTAAGATTAACTAACTTCTTCTAGCTTTACTAACACTGTATTGGTTTTATTTTACATTTTGTTTGTTTGAGACAGGGTCTCATGTAGCTAAGTTAGCCTCAAACTTCTTTATAGCTGATGCTGGCCTTGAACTCCAGAACCTCTTCACTCTGCCTCTTAAGTGATTACAAGCCTAAGCCACCATGCCATGATACTGTATTGATTTTAAATTAACTAAGAACAAGTAACAAAATATTAAAGATTTTAGTCCAGTGTGGTGGGACATGCATGTAAATCACAGCAAAGAGAGGCTGAAGCAGAACTGATTTCCCCCAAGCTAGGCCACATACTAGGATCCTGTCTCAAAACACATACAAATAAAAAAAAGTTCAATTTCTTGTGTTAGGTGAAAAAGGAGGGTAAGAATTGTATCTTCTTTATGACTATAACTATATAAGAGGGATATAGAGCCAGGCAATGGTGGCACACACCTTTATTCCCTGCACTGGACAGACAGAGGTGAGCGGATCTCTGTGAGTTCAAGGGACCACCTGGTCTACAGAGTGAGTTCCAGGATGGCCAAAGCTACACAGAGAAACCTGTCTCGAAAAAACAAAATTTTTTAAAAAGAGTATAGACTCTGGAACCCAAATGATATCATGTTTTGTCTCTTCCTAGATTTGTGTCATTGTACAGTTTCTTTATATTTCTACATCTTGGGTTCCTCAACTGAAAATTGGTGTCAATAAATATTTTCCTCATCTAACTATAATAATAAGATACACATGTAGATCTAAATTATCAGGGCCTGGTTAAAAAGTTTCAATACATAAGCATATTGAGGGAGCAGTATGTAAGTATCCCAATGAAATTAGCTTATTCTGTGAGGCTTTTATTTCAAACACAATTAATATAATTTTAGTATTAAAAGTGCAGCCAAGGGCTGAGGAGATGGCTCAGTGAATAAAAGCACTTTCCATGAAACCATGAGGATGGAGTTTGGATCCCCAGCACCCAAAAAATGCCAGGTCTCATGGCAGCGGCCTGCAATCCCAGAATGAGAGAGGCAGAGGCACAGGATCCCTGAATCAAGCTATCTATTTAGACTGACAGAATTGGTGATCTCTGAGGTCAGGTGACCCTGCATCAATATAAGCCATCAAGAAAACCCCCTGACCTCAACCTCTGGCCTTCACATGCGCCTGTTTGTTGTGGGTGTGGGTGTTGCACATACATGTGCCCATATACCTGCAAGCACACAAGCACACCACACCCACAAAAAAATAACACCATCAAGCAGTGTGTGATAGCGCACGCCTGTAGTACCAACATTTGGCAAATAGTCAAGAAGAACAAGACTGCAAGGCCATCCTCAGCTAAGTAAAATAGAATACTCAAGGCCAGCCTGGGCACCATGAGACTGTCACAAAAAAACAACAAACTAAACATCAACATCTGTGTCTGTTCCTTCAGGAATAGTTTAACGTACACAGCACTACTGGAGTGAAGTAGCAGAGATGTTGCCCTTTTATAATAACACTGCTAGTAAAGTATCAGACACAAACGCAGCTATAAGCCAACAGAAAGGAGCCCAGTGATAGGACTCCAAATGACACACAATGGATGATTATGACAACCAACCAGGCAGGCTTTTGCTAAGAGAAGAAGCCTCTAGGAGAAAATGGATGGGAAGGCAGCACAGAACAAAGAGGGGAACAAAGCACAACACACATGCTACAAGAGGTCAGTCACACCCAGGGAAGACAAGTGGCAAAGGAAACAATAAAGAGAAGACACAGCTTTATAAATCAGGCTACTATTATACTTTGCCCTTACCTGTAAGTAAAATTATATCTCCAAGAAACACTGTAAGTGCCCAAAACGCTGCAGTCCTCCACAGAACAACCCTCTTCTTAATTTCTGACTGATCAGTTACTATAATCGTTGCTAATGGCACTTTAGAACCAGAATTTGGTCCAGATTTTATATTTATTTCCTTCACATGACATGAGGTTAGCACCATGACTAAGCAATTATACTTCTGATTTTTAGAATCACAATTTCTTATTAATGATATTTTTTTACTGTCCTTAAATTCAGACATGATCCTCTGGGGCACTGCTTTGGCTGCCTCTCTTATATCAGAGTCCATCCTTGGCTTCTTGGACAGCTGATGGACTTCAGAAAGAGCTTTTGAACAATGGGAATTGTCTTTAGAGCACCAGCTCCTTTTAGTGGTACTCTGATGGGAGCTGCTTAGTTGGGACCACAGTATTCCTGAGCTACACAACTCAGTGTGTACCTCATTTGGTGGCAGGTTTTCTTCATTATTGAAAAGTTCTTGAGAGCTTGTATTTTCAAGACTTTTTCCAGGGTTTATGTGAATGTGACTGCTTTCTGATTCAGGACAAACAGGACTAAAAAGTTCCAGAGAATATGCTTGGCTTTGCTCATTTTCAGATCCTTCTTCAAAATCTCCACCAGGCTTACTAAAATCCCCCTCAGTTAGTCTGACTCCCTGACTTCCTGTTGGTTCTGCCTCCATGTTTACAGTCCTCTTATTTATACACTCTTGACCTTTATCATTCCCTTGAGCTAGAAAAGCACGTTGGCTAGAGGTCACTATACTGAGAAATTCAGCATCAGTAGATAGTCTCTGGTCTGAGGCCTTCCTGACTGCTCCCTCAGACTGTGGTTCACACTGTGTGTCAGAGGAAAAGCTCTCCTGACTCTGTCTCTCATGATGTCCTGTCGGCTCTGGTTTTGTCTTCACAGGCTCTGCACTCATCTGTTCAGTACGACAGCCCAGGTCCAGTTCAGCTGCACACTTACGATCTAACTCAAACAAATCTCTTTGGAAGTTCCAAACACAGGGGTCTGACTCATTTTTAGACTGCTCATCTATAATTTTCTTATTTTCACATGGAAACTTTTGATACTTTTCTTCTTCAGGTAAATGCTGCACTCCGTCCTTGAGCCCACATACCTGTACACTAGCCGTGTCACTCAGGTGAGTCTGGGATGTTACACCCTGTGCTTCAGAAGCAGAGTGTTTAAAGCCTTCTTCTGCCTGAGCAGACCTACTCACACAAGTCTGACCACTAAGAAGGCCTGGAGGGCAGAGACCTTTGGGGACTTGACAATCTTCCAGATTTTTAAACTCCTGATTTCCAGCCTTCAGATACAAAGAATGCTGTTTGTAAAAGAGTTGGACTTTTTCCCAGGCATTGGCAGTGGACATTAAGGAAGTTGTTCCCTGTGATACTGTTGTTTTCAATGGAGCAACTGGAGCACCCCAAAAAATGTGAACTTGAGATCCTCGACTCATAATTTCTGATAAAAAATAAAATTTCAAAATTAATGAATTAGTATATTCTTATATTTGTTAAAAACAAACTATTGATCACAAATATGCAGGTTGGTTATTTTGGTATGCTATTCAACTATAAAATTAATAAATAAGAAATTGTAAGAAAATCAAATTAGTTACAAGAAAGTCTTCAGTTAAAGGCTGAGAAGAGGGACAGCAAGGTGGCTCAGTGGGCAACAACGCTTACTACACAAGCCTGACAGCCAGAGTTCAGCCCCTGAAACCAGGGTAGAAGGAGGGAAGTGACTCTCAGAGTTATCCTCTGACCTCTACACACACCATGGCATACCTAGGCCTACACTAACACATACATCACACACACACACACACACACACACACACACACACACACACAAATAATAATGATAATAAATTTTAATTTTACAATACTCAGAGAAACAAAGTAAGCATCAAACAAGTATATTTTAGAATGTTCGTTTCCTATGCTGTTAAATCCTGCCCCATTTAAATAATAATTTAGTTTTAAAAGGTAGACATTATTTATTATTGTATTATATTACCTTTAAATATCCATAGATTCTTAGTCCTCCTCTGAACTTGTCAAAACCAACATACAAGGCTCAAACTAAAAGGAAAGAACATGGGTTTTGTTTGTTTATTTGTTTGTTTGTTTAAGTGAGTCTCTCTATAAAATGTAAAAGTGATTCAGTATAATAATTGAAAATCACTGTTTCTATATTTTTCATTTTTTTCTTATGAGACAGGGCCTATGTAGTCAAGGCTGGCCCTGAGCTTTCTACACATCCAAGATGTTCTAGAATTCCTATCCTTCCCTCTACCTCCCAAATGCTGGTTTTACAAGTATATACTACTATGCCCACCTTTATCTTTTCTATAATACAAACACTTTTTTCTTCTTATTATTCCTCATTCATTCATTCATTCATTCATTTCCTCTCCTTCCTCTCTTTCTTCTTTTCTCCTTTCTTTTCTTTTCTTTCTTTTTCCTGTGGCACTTGAGATCAAACTTAGAGTTGTTCATGGAATATATAAACATATAAAAAGAAACTCATCATTTAAATTTTTTCTCCATTAACTATGGCACCTGGTGTAAGTAAATCAATCCTATTGATTGGTAAAGAATCAAATGGATTGAATCATTACTTATTCTTGAATACAAACTGAGTTGGGGCCTGGGGGGATGGGGGGGCATGACTATCTGAAAAGTGGTCTTGTTTTAAATTCATTACCATTAATTCCAAAGTGGGTTCTAGCAATTCTGATCCCACATACATAATTCCTTTTGAAATAACTTTTATATCTCTTCCCTCTAAATCTCCCGGTCCTCACATACAATGAATGACCATATTACTGATTTCTTTCATATTTACCAATAAAACTCCATAAGATCTAGATTCACTCCTAGCTTCCTGTAGTGGCTGAACTTTCACACTCGTGGGGGAGTGGGGGTGTAAAAACACATGAAGAAGCCAGAGAAAGACACTGAGTATCCTCTACTGTTCCCCCCCTCCCTCTTTTTTTTGAGATAGTGTTTCTCACTGAATCTCAAGTTTTCTGCTTAGGTTAATAAGCTGGCTGGCTAGTAAGTTCCCAGGATCTATCTGCTTAGGTAAGCTGGCTGGCCAGTAAGCTCCCAGGATCTATCTGTGTCTGCTCTCCCAACACTAGGGTTACCCACAGGCCATGCGCAGCTTTTACGTGAGTGGCTGCGGATCTGAACTCACATCCTCTCCATTACAAGAAAAAGATGCTGACTCCAGCCAAGTGAAATCTGATACTTCTGTGCAGGACTGTCTCTCAGTCAGGCTGTGTGCTAATAACAGTTGAACAACATAATGACACACATGACAATTCCATTAACTTGCTTTGTGCAAAGAACTAGAGATATAAATTAGTGGAGGAACACTTGCCTACCATGAACAACTCTTTGAGTTTGATCTCAAGTGCTACAGGAAAAAGAAAGAAAGAAAAAAAAGAAAGAAGGAAGGAAGGAAGGAAGGAAGGAAGGAAGGAAGGAAGGGAAGGAGGAAGGAGGGAGGGAGGGAGGGAAAGGGAGAGGGAGAGGGAGAGAGGGAGGAAATGAATGAATGGATGAATGAATGAATGAATGAATGAAGGCAGGGAGGAATAAGAAAATCCTGAGTCTGGGTGTCTCATGGAATGACTGGATGAATGAATGAAAGAAAGAAAGAAAGAAAGAAAGAAAGAAAGAAAGAAAGAAAGAAAGAAAGCAGGCAGGCGGGAGAAATAAGAAAATCCTGAGTTTGTGTGTCTCACGGACTGATTGATCTTAAGACAAGGTCTTAGCCTGCAGCCCAAGTTGTTCCGGAAGTCACTGTGTAGGCTGGCCTAGCTTCCACCATTTCTGGTTCAACCTGGAGTCTCAGCATTCATGTAAAGCTTCCACTTTGAGGAATAACAGTCAGAACACCACTAAAGCAGAAAATTTCAGGACAACAGCAAACTTTCTAAGCAAACACTAGAAATACAATAACAGTCCATGAAGAAAACAATGGATTTGCAACAAAAACATATTAAGGAAAAGGTCCATGTTAATATAGATGAATCTTCTAAACACATAAATCTTGGTGGAAAATTTAACAATAAGAATCCACAAACCAGGCGATGGTGGCACACGCCTTTAATCCCAGCACTTGGGAGGCAGAGACAGGCAGATTTCTGAGTTTGAGGCCAGCCTGGTCTACAGAGTGAGTTTCAGGACAGCCAGGGCTACACAGAGAAACCCTGTCTTGAAAACAAACAAACAAACAAAACAAAACAAACAAAAAAGGCATTGAAGAATCCATAAACCTGGCTGGAGAGATGGCTCAGCGGTTAAGAGCGCTGACTGCTCTTCCAGAGGTCCTGAGTTCAAATCCCAGCAACCACATGGTGTCTAACAACCATCTGTAATGGGATCTGATGCACTCTTCTAGTGTGTATCTGAAGACAGCTACATATTAGTAAAATGTGTAATATGAGTAATATTACTCATATTAATAAAATAAAAAAAATTTTTAAAAAAGAATCCACAAAGCAAGCCAGGTAGTGGTGCACACCTCTAATCCCAGCACTTGAGAGGCAAAGGCAGGTGGATTTCTGAGTTCGAGGCCGGCCTGGTCTACAGAGTGAGTCCCAGGACAGCCAGGGCTACACAGAGAAACCCTGTCTCAAAAACAAAACAAAACAAACAAAAAAAAAACCAAGCAAACAAACAAAACAAAAAACAAAAAAACAAGGCTCTCACTCTCCCTCTTACTGCTCCTACACTTTCTCTCAATTAAACCTCTTACACGTGAAAAACAAAACAAAACAAAACAAAAACAAAAGAAAAACACCAGAAAAAAAAAGAGACTTTTATTTATGGCATGAATGTATGAAGTTTAAAGTACGCCAGAAAATGAAAAGCAAGGGGCTAGGGAGCTGCTCAGTCACTAAAGTCCCTGCCATGCATGTTTGAGACCTGAGTTGAATCCCCAGCACTCACAGAAGAAGCCAGGCTCAGGACTGGAGGGATGCCTCAGTAGTTGACACCCTGAGTTTGTCCCTTGAACCCATGTGTGGTTGTGTGAATGAGCCCAAAGGCTCACAGTTTTCAGCTCCTGGTCCCCAGTCCATGGTGCTATTTGGGGAAATGAAACCTTTCTGGGAGAAGTGCTTTGAGAGTTTATAGCCATTTCCGTTCAGAAACTGCTTTGTATTTGCAGTTTAAGATGTGATCCCTCAGGTTCCTGACCACACCTCCCCCAGACTATAAGACCAAATAAATTCTTCCTTTTAAGCTGCCTTGGTCATGGTGTTTTAGCCACAGCAACAGACAAATTACTACTACAGCATGTAGAGGTGAAAGGAGAGAAATGACTCTAAGTCATCCTCTGGCCTCCACACAGGCACCATGCAGGCACTCCCTCCCCATCCACACCTGCATGCAAGAAATGTCTTTTGAAAAAATAAGGTAGATGCCTATCTAAGAACAACATCTGAAGAGTGATCTCTGACTTACACACACACACACACGCACGCACGCACACACAGGCACATGTGTGCATTCATACACATACACATAAACACACAAAATAAACAGCAAAGGCTGAAGCTGACCTTGGCAAGCAGTAATGGGACTGTAGTAAAGATACTCATAAGACACCTCATATTGGTGAAGTTTCATTTTTAAGAACTGGATATGGTTACAGGGATATTTTTTAAAATGTTCAAAAGTATTTATATTTTAAAAATACAGAAAAGCATCAAGGATCAGGATTGCCTAGGTATACTAGCGCACATTTATAATTCCAGTATTTTGGAAGCAAAAGCAGCAGGGCTCACAAGTTTGAGGCCAGCCTGGGGCTATTAAAGCTAGACTCTGTCTCAAAAAGATCATGAAGGACCTAGATGATACATGATTGTTTTAAATACTTCTATGTTCAATTTTTATGATATCTGATTAATATGCATTATTTCATAAAGCCAGTTCTTTTTCACTTGTCCATTCAGGCATTTTTTTCACAATCTTCAGACAAAATATAGAACAATTGTTCTATTACTGATATTTAATATGAAAGGTGAGAACAGTGATAGCAGCTACTAAAATTTATCAGCTAAGGGCCTGAAGAGATGGCTCAGTGGTTAACAGTGAATAGTGTTCTTTCAAAAGAACCAAGCTTGGTTTCCAGCACCGATATCAGCAGGTTCACCACATGCTAACTCTATCTCCATAGGATCCTCCTGGGAATCCCATACCTTCTGGTGCATAAACACACACACACACACACACACACACACACACACACACAGATAAAAGTAAAACATGAATCTTTTTTAAAGTGTGTTTAAGAAAATAATTAGGGCTTAAAATAAATATACTACAATTTTCAAATAGCTAAAATGTATAACAGTAACGTAGTATAGAAACAAAGTTATAGCAATTTTAACTCACTGGAAACCAAAGAACTAAGCATTCTTATCACAACCACAAAGCCTACCCTCATAAAAATAATCAACATATGCAATAACTGGTCTATCAAGTTCTTCTAATTTATGTCATTATTAGACTCACCACAAGGAGGCTTCAAATAGCACTGCAAAAGCCTTCAAAATGCTATCAAGAGAGAGAGAGAATACTTACATAGCAAGTCAAGGCATAAAAGTAACCATTGATAAATTGATAACAAACTCTCCTCTCGTGGACCTTGGGATATTCTTCTCTAATGGTTTCTTCCCATTAGCCTAGAATCTGTTAAAGGAAAAAACAAAGTTCCATGTTGCTTCTTTGTCCTCTTTCTTCAGCCCACTTAAATTTGTCTATTACAACAATTTTGCTACAATGCCTTCAATATGGAGAACTTTCCAACAGACAGATCAAACGTCCATTTTCAATCCTTTCAAACCTTATTGCCATTTGTAACTGTTTATTAACCCTTTCCTCAAACAATCTACATTTTTAATTCTATGAGAGCACCAAAATGAAATTACTTTGAGTTTTAAAAGACAGATGTGTATTAATTTATTTACTGATCAAAATATCTTGTCAGGCATTATGTTAGCAATGAAAAATCAACAATAAGGGAAATTGAGGCATTTATAGTACAATGGGAAAGATAGAGTGATGATCATCAACAAGAGATAAGAAATGCTGCAGAATTAAAAGCAGGGTGTCAACAGAAAGCAGCCGTGTAAGTCGGCACAATGAGCACAGAACTGCCTCTCACCTGCATCTTTCCTAAGCTCTCAGGACTATGATTAGTTACAATGTTGAATAACGTTTAGGGGAAAAAGTGAAGTACAGCCCAGAATCATCCCCATTCCCCCAAACAAACACAGGACCCAGATAGCTGTCCTACCTAAGGGCCATGCTGGCTGTAAGATGCACACGCACGTCTCCAAGATATACAAAAAGAATGTAAAACATCCCCCTGTTCTGTGTCCTCACTTAGCATTTTCTCAGTATCTTGAAATCTGACACTCATTTCTATCTCTATTAAGATAATAACAAAGTCCAAATTGCCAAATGGGTACTCGCAGTACTCTCACTATGAGACACTCTGTTCCTTAGTTTCAGAACACTGCTCTTTCCCAACAAGCTCCTCCACTGATCTGATTTTTATTTTTTCATTCTGCTGTTTCTTGGGCCATCTTGTTATTTCACACAACTATACAGAACTGAATCCAAGCCTATTCATTTCATTCCCACATACCCAATTGTATATTCAATTATGCTTTACAAGTTTGTAACTCTTCTTTAACTTCAGACCTATTCATATTTGTAGCATTACTATACTTGATAGTATCACAGAAGAATAAGAGATAAAAATTAAAAGACCCCCTTCCCTTCTACACAGGGGTAGATGTTGGTACTCACTGAGTAACACAATCAGTCTTGACACTTCAGAGATCCAGAAATGAATCCAACTAATGTAAAACACATGATGACTTAACTATGACAGCCATTTCACTATGCCTTCATTTATTTATCCAACAAATAGCTTAACTGTGGGACTTCCATTCTTTAGGAATTAGTTAGAAAATGGCCTTGACTATGTAAAACTGATTAATTATAACAGGTCTAGTTAGATGGCTCGGGAGATGCAGGTACATACTCAGCAAGCCTGATGAAGGCCTGAATTCACTCTCTGGACCTCACAATGGAAGGAAAGAACCTACTCTTGAAAGCTATTCTTTGACCTCCACATGCCAAGGCATACATTTTATCTACACACACACACACACACACACACACACACACACACACCAAATAATACAATTTTTGGAATTATACCAAAGGGTGCTGCTACTGAGTATGTTATGGGAATGATGAGTATGTAAGTGGGGGTAGATAGTGGTGAAGATGGGTAGGTAGTAACAAGATATTTATCATAGAAAACTTACATACAAATAGTCATAGATAAATGACAAGTTTTAATGATTCTAGACTGTGTTCTGGTTGTACTCAGAGGGTTAAAGCTCATTAAGATACCAGGTGAAACCAGCAAGTACATATCCATTACCACAGTTAATCATTATACAGTTTCTCAATCTGCAGAAGGCCACCAGTCAGAAAGACTAATACATCACAGTCTTTATCTTTAGAGTGGTCAGAGTCTGATGAATGGGTCAAAGATTTATAAAACAGGATGAACTGTATCAGCAGGTTTTGTCTTTGCCCATACTACAACTAAAAAAAAAAAAAAAAAAAGTTTCTTATAAACTCCATGTGATTAAAAGAAACTACTTTCTCTACCCCATAAATAGCCAGAAAACCTCACAATTACAAGTATCATTGCCATGATGAAGGTTTTCATCTCTACTCCCCCCCCAAATATGAAGCAATTATAAGATTACTAAATAACATCAATGAGTAACAACGTAAGAGGGGACCATAACTGAAAGCATCCATAATGGAATAGGACAGGAGGTATATGTTCAAACCCCTCCTACTCTGAAACTAGCTGAAAGTGCTCTGAAAGTACTAAAGCTAAGTGACAGCTACATGAGGTTCATTCTATTATTATACATCTATATATTTCTTATATTTATAATAATATTAAGCTTCTTTATCTGTCAAGTGAGAATTATTTCTTTGTTAATTGAGAATATTATTTCCTAGCTCACAGTGCTGTGAGATGGCACAAAATGATTATTAATATTAATTAGCCTTCTATGGTCTTAAATCTAGGAACTCACACACAGACTTGCTAACACACCCAACAAGTTGTATTTCCTTTATTTTTTTTGTTCCTATCATATTTTTACACAGTAGCAATGATAAAATTAAAACTTTTGCCAGGCGGTGGTGGCACGCGCCTTTGATCCCAACACTTGGAAGGTAGAGGCGGGCGGATTTCTGAGTTCGAGGCCAGCCTGGTCTACAGAGTGAGTTCCAGGACAGCCAGGGCTATACAGAGAAACCATGTTTCGAAAAACGAAAAAAAAAAAAAAAAACAACGTTTTACTACTTGATCTATATATGCTACCTTTTATACCAATTCATTATTTCCTGAGACATTTTTTTATAAAAAGATTTATTTATTTTATCTGTGTGAATACACTGCTGTTCTCTTCAGACACACTAGAAGGCATCAGATCCTATTCCAGATGGTTGTGAGCCACCATGTGGTTGCTGAGAATTGAACTCAGGACCTCTGGAAAAGCAGTCAGTGCTCTTAACCGCTGAGCCATCTCTCCAGCCCCGCTCCTGAGACATTCTTGACAATTCTGAGACAATACTACCCTAAACATATGTTTTTAATTGCCACACAAAATAATGTTTCATTCGTATTTTTTAATTTTAAACTTTAATTATTTATAAAAACACTGCAAAGGCAGCCTTCGCAGAGATTAAACCCGGGTTTCTTCCTATCTCCTAAAGCACCCAGGACTGCATCATGGACTTTCAGCACCGACCTGGAGGCAAAACTAGGAGTTGGGGCGTAGCCTCCTCCTCTGAGAGCAACCTACAACTGGCCCTGGAAACTATCGACGTCAACAAGGACCCGTATTTTATGAAGAACCACCTGGGATCCTAAGAGTGCAAACTCTGCCTGACTCTGCATAACAATGAGGGGAGCTACCTGGCCCATACCCAAGGGAAGAAACAGCAGACTAACTTGGCCCGTGAGCTGCCAAGGAGGCCAAAGAAGCCCCCCGCCCAGCCTGCACCGGAGAAGGTCAAGGTGGAGGTGAAGAAGTTTGTGAAGATTGGCCGCCCGGGCTACAAAGTGACCAACAGAGGGACACAGAGATGGGCTAGCAGAGCCTGCTGTTCCAGATTGACTACCCTGAGATTGCAGAGGGTATCATGCCACGCCACCGCTTCATGTCTGCCTATGAGCAGAGGATTGAGCCCCCGGAACGCCGCTGGCAGTACCTGCTGATGGCTGCTGAGCCCTATGAGACCATTGCCTTCAAGGTCCGAGCCGGGAGATTGACAAGGCTGAGGGCAAGTTTTGGACTCACTGGAACAGAGAGACCAAGTAGTTTTTTTCTTCAGTTCCACTTTAAGATGGAGAAGCCCCCAGCACCTCCCAGCCTCCCAGCAGGACCCCCAGGCGTCAAGCGGCCCCCGCCCCCACTAATGAATGAACTGCCTCCTCGCTCACCACCTCCACCTGGTGGCCTGCCTCTCCCTCCTATGCCCCCCACTGGGCCTGCTCCCTCTGGGCCCCCTGGACCTCCCCAGATGCCCCCACCAGCTCCTGGGGTGCACCCCCCAGCCCCAGTGGTCCGTCCCCCAACATCTGGAGTCCATACCCCAGCTCCTGGGGTACACCCCCCAGCACCAGTGGTCCATCCACCAACATCTGGGGTCCATCCTCCAGTCCCTGGAGTGCACCCGCCAGCTCCAGGTGTGCATCCCCCAGCTCCAGGGGTCCACCCACTTGCTCCTGCAGTCCACCCTCAAGCCCTTGGCGTACACCCCCCAGCCCCTGGGATCCACTCTCTGGCACCAGGGGTGCACCCTCAGCCTCCTCCTGGAGTCCACCCTGCTGCCCCAGGGGTCCACCCGCAGCCTCCAGGGGTTCACCCCTCAAATCCTGGGGTGCACCCTGCTTCTATGCCACCCATGCTAAGGCCCCCACTCCCCTCAGATGGCCCTGGGAACATGCCTCCCCCTCCCCCAGGCAACTAAGCAGTCCCCCCACCAGCCTCTGTTGTCTGTGTGGTCTTTCCCCATGGCCAGTCCTTGAAGGTTTTCTATTTTGTCCTGTCCTGGGCCTGTTAAACAGCCTCCCCACGGGGAAAAAACAAAAAACAAAAAACAAAAAAACCCACTGTAAATAAAAAAAACAAAATCACACTTAGAAATTATGCAGGCCCAAAGACTATACAGGTCAATGAACTTCTATAGTTAGAAGCCATTTGGAATAGAAGCTGTGGAGCTTCACACTGAAGTTTATATTTCATCATCAAATATATTTTTATGCACTTAAGTTCACAACAAATTCACAACAGTGAGAACCAGAAAAACATATCCATTTTACATTGTCATTCATAACTTGTGTTAATTGTTTAATTAGCACACAGAGTAACATGTTTCTTTATGACACATACCCCCTCCCATTGCCCACAGGTTCCTCTGCCCTAGTGGTCTCCCTTCTACCATCATGTCCCCTGTATTCTGTTATCCCCACCATTTCTCTCTTTTAAACCTCTTTTCCCCTTCTCATAGGTCCCTCTCTACTTTTCTGGCACTCCCCACACCTGTACACAGATACATACATATAACTCCGAGAAACTAGGATCTGTATATGAGAAAGGATAGAGGTATTTATCTGAGGCTGGGTCACCTCCTTTAACAGAGTATTTTCCAGGGCTACCCATTTCCCTACAAATTTCATATTTTCACTTTTGTTTACAGCTGAATAAAATTCTATAGTGTGTATATAACAAATTTTCATCACCTATCCATCTACTGGTAGAAATCTAACCTAAGCACAGGGTTCGATTGCTAAGCCTTCAGCTTAATTCCCAGCAACACACATATAAAAGAATCTTGGGACATTGAGGCGGATTCCACATCTTTGCACTGTTAAAAAAAAAAAAAAAAAGCAATAGACATGGATGTACACATGTCTCTGGTGAAATATGCAAGACTTTGTTGTTGTTGTTGTTGTTGTTGTTGTTGTTGAAACAGTGATTTATACAGCCCAGGCTGGCCCTAAACTTGGCTATGTAGCAAAGAATGCCTAACCTTCTGGTCCACCTTTCTCCCCATAGGATTACAGGCAAATGCCATGCCGGGTTTATGTAATACTAGCATTGAACCCAGGGCATGCTAGTCAATCACTCTATTAACTGAGCTACATCTCCATATGTCCAGGAGTGCTGTGTATATCTGGGTCATGTGGAAGTTCTAATTTCTGCTATCTGAGATTCCACCACACTTGTTTCCACAGTGTCTACACAGGGTTACACTCCTACTAACAATGCATCAGGTTTTTCTTCCCGACATCCTTCCCAAGCATTTTGTTGCCATTTGTTTTCTTGATGGCAGCCACTGACTGGGATGAAATGAAATTCCAAAATAACTTTTATTTCCCTGCTGGCTAAGGATGGTGAGCATTTCTTAAAGTATCAGTGGCCATTTGTATTTACTCTTTTGAAAACTGACTGTTGAATTCATTGGCTCATGAATTAGCAGTTTTGAGGTTTAGGGTTTGAATTTTTACAAATTTTATATATTCTAGATATTAAGTCCTTACCTGAAGTATAACTAGTAAAGACATTCTGAGGAATGTCTCCTCACTCTGTTGATTGATTCTTCTGTCATGCAGAAGTTGTTTAATTTCACATAACACCATTTGTTAATCCTTAAGGCTATTCCCTGCACTGTTGCTGGGGGTCCCAGTCAGTGTCCCTCAGGAAGAGTTGGACAAGTTGATTTTGGCCATGTTTCTTCTAGCTGTCTTCCACACTTTATAGTTATGAGAAATCCTAAGTTAATTCTATTGTACACCACTCTTCTGCAGACACATCAGCTTGACTTTGTTAGTTTTTTTTTTAAACTTTTATTGGATTATGATGAGAAAAGTTACATGATTTCAATTTATCTGAATTTGTTAACATTAAAAACATATTTTAAGTAAATAGAATTAAATCACATTCTTGTTTCCCTTTTGTACCCCCACTGACCTTTTAGTTAGTTTTAATTGCCAAAATTCTCTTTCCTACTCTATTAATTCTTATCTATGTATTACGATTTTCTAATTTTTAGGCATAAGTTAGCATTAGTTCAACTAGTATTTCATTTTATACTAGAGTAAAACAAAGTAAAATAAGCTAGATGAAGGTTCACTTCCTATCTGAATGTTCTGACCACTGGGAAAAAAGCAAACGCTCTGCTGAGAAGGAGAGGGACAGGTTCCCAATGTGCAGCAGATAGGACAAGGGTCACCTGCACTACACTAACTTTGGAGCTTTGGATGGTGTCAACACTGTAATTACAGATGTCTTACTTGAATACCAAAGATGGCTGCAGTCAGCCTACTCAAATCCACCAGTAAAGGAGAGGGACTCAGTAACCCAAGGACAGAAAGGGTCAGGGGCCCACAGGTAGGAGCCTGAATTGCTCATCATCTCCCTAACCATTCTTTTTGCCCCATGGAGCATATGATCCAACAAAACTCAGGAAAGCAAATGGCAGAAAGTGGGATGAGGAGCAGTATCCAACTTGAGTACAGACCCCAAGAGGCAGAGAATACAGTGACAGCAACAGAAGTGGGGAAAGGTGTCTGAAGCCACCCTAGCCATAGCAGAAAATTAGTGACAGAATTTGATGAAACATTTGAGTCAGCGTCCTAATAGGCAGAACTAAACACTAAAGGTGGGCTCTCTTACACCAGAAAGAAGCATTTACTGAAAGTTGCTCATTTGTGTTTATATTTCTTACCTTTGTTTTGCTTTTCTATTTTACAAATGTATATATTTAATATTTAAAAATCTTTTCCTTATTATGTATACTTTCATATCTTAAGTATTTTTGACAGAGTTGTAACTTGTACAAAAAGGCTCTTTTTTCAGTTCTTACATCTTCACTTCACCACTTAAATATTATAGTTTGGCCCAGGGGGCAGGGGATCCCCAAAAACTATAAGCTGTATTTTCTCCATCCAGAATCTTAGATCTGCCTCTAAGCATAAGCAAGGTTCACAGTAGCTTCTCCTGCAGCCAACACTGGGACTTCTGTGAAATGTTATTACTATAGTCCACTTCCCCTAAACATAAATCCAAATGAAGACAACTCACCAGCAAGGCATACATAAAACAAAAGAAGCAAAATTAGGAGGGAAAACTACAAATTATACCACACATGCACTCTGGTAGATACATTAAATGCAGCAAAGAAACTTTTTTAAAAAGGGGGCGGGTGAGAGAGAAAGAAAGACAACAGTCTACTATGGCACCAACACAGACTAACACGTTCTCAATTCTGGAAATGTAGGTGAGGATAGCTGAAATGTAAGAAAAAGATTTTAGACTCCTACTTTTATAGGAAGCCAATCACCAAATCAGGACTCAAATAAACAGATAAAAATGTAATTCAAGATCTAGACAAGAACATACAACAACTGAAGACATAAACTAAAAAGTTGCTAAAGTGAATAAAAGAATCACTAACTTGGAAGAAAATTTTAAAGCATGGAGGAAAAATTTAGCAAGGATACTGAGATGCTGACAAAGAACCAAACAGAAATTGAAGTGATGAAAGAATCAACCAATCAGATGAAAAGCATAGCAGATGCTTTTCTGCTACAACACATGAGACCAAGCAGAAAACCAGATCTCAGAAATGGAGACAATCCACAAGACAATAACACACAGACATATGAATAGAAAAAATAAATATGGCCAAAACTTCTAAGAAATCTATATATTAGGAAGACTGGCCATAGGAGTTCATAGGATAGAAGGCGCTGAGATACAAATCAAATGGCATATCCATATAATTACAGCAGAATGTACCACACCTAGAGAAGAAACAATCAAATATACGAAACAATTAGAACCCCAAACAGACCTGACTAGAAAAGACTCTCCATGATACAACAGAGCTCAGATATAAAAAATATAAAACAAAGACACTGTTAAAGGTCACAAAGGACAGTACCGACTAACACATAGAGTCAATATCAGAAGACGGAGCTCTATCATATCAACTAACACATAGAGTCAGTATCAGAAGACGGAGCTCTGTCATA